>JAANSQ010001038.1:0-17170 GCA_036850885.1 Lepidocyrtinus dapeste | reverse complement strand
TAATTGAAATCATTGTATTTATCAGAAATAGGCTGTTTAAAGTAGAACCGCACAGAATGTATCAAATATCACAAAACTAGCTTGATTCAAAGTGAAATGAATATTAGAATGTTAATACTTTTATGGCAGAGCGAAGCGAAGCGAACTCATTTTTATTTAGTTGACATTTTCACCTTTAATAAAAACGATAAATTCTTTATCCATGTTGCAACCGATAGGTTTGTTTTTTGTAAATTCTTTCGAGAAATTCTAATTTGACAATTTTGATAAAATCATACTTCTGCGGCAGGTCTATTCTTGCACTGAGCTGTCTGTTCCTTCTTGTCTGGACCTTCATTCGCAATGCTCAGCTAATAAATCTGGCCTCTTTAGACAAAACCTGACCGTAATTTGTACCTAGATACTTCCGTTTTAGTTCATGTATAATATTGTAAATTGATGAGTTTCAGGAAATGCACAATATAACCTAGAAGGTTAACGCGTGCTTCCCAAAATGTTTTATGACCCTGTAAAACCTAAATTAATGAGCAAATTTTACCCGATTGCAATGACACTCGTAAACATTAACCTAAAAATAATTTTGTATGTTTAGATCGTAAACAGAAAATGCGGAAGTTGTGGATATGCGTGCAACCGTATACGAAATGAAATCACTTGCATCATTACCTTCAATTTGTAAAATACTCTGACTCTGAGACTGATTAATTCTACTTGACCTCTTCGAAAAAATAATGACTACCTTAAGGATCATCATACTCTGCTTTGTACAGGTACGAAAGCTAAACTTTATGTTAAAATTTAGAAAATTTCAAATTTACCTTTCATGTTGAAAGTTCGGTGGCCTCCTTGGTTGGCCTTGGGATCCTACAACAACCGTAAAACCTAAAGCACCTTGTCCAAACGTGGAGCCATTCATTCCTGCAAACTTTCCACTGACGAACGACACTGTTTCGGTGGAGGATGTGGCTACAGAATTTAATGACACGGTCTATCCAAACCTAAGGTGTCATGTAGGTTATTACTTAAACGGTCAAAAGTCCGGAGGCGAGAGGATTCTGGAGAGTTATAATAAGGAATGTAACAACGAAACAGAGGCAGATCCGGTATGGAATATGGAATATTAGACTTTCACGTAAATTATAATATGCATTACGTAATGTTTTGCAAATTATGTCTTCCAGGAAGTTTGCTTTAAGCAATGCATGTTCCGAAAGCTACAAGTTCTTACCAAGGACAACGAGCTAAATAATGAACTGATGATGGCAGAGTTTATCGAGGTGGTCATTTCCCTTTCTCAGATACATCACTCGGGGAAAATTTTAAGTAGGGGAATAGTGGGAAGATGCAAGCATAAATGTAAATTTACTGATTATCCAAGTCTTCAAAATATGTTTACCGTAAAACTTCCAAGGATAGCCCCGGCCAAAACTTTTGCAAAATTGACTACGCCAAACAATCATTTTTAGAAATCCTACGATCTTTAGAGACCTTTAAACTTTCGTAAACTTCCCTTGTTACCCCGGCTGGTAGTTTTTAGAGACCCCGTCATCTTTGGAAGTTTTACGGATACTCCTCTTGAAAAACAGACCTAACTTAACTAACATTTAACATTTCCCTTAGACCTAGCCGTTAAGGATAAACACTGTAGAGAATGGACCGAGTTTTACGATTGCGTGGATAATGTTTGGGTATTGAGTAATTAATATTGATTTCCTTTCATAATTGAATTGCTGGCTTCACTAATTTTATGCATTTACGTCTTAGAAATGTAACGTGTACACATCAAAGTTCAGGCCGAGGTCTTATCGAAGAGTAATGTACGTCGGTCCATTTCTAAATTGTTGGATGAAGTATACGCGCTACTGAAAGCCAAGAAATTAGAGATTTCTCTTATTAAACAAAAAGACTAATTAATCAAATTAGCAAATCCTGCTAAAATGAAGCAAAATTATTTGAATAAATAAACTGGTAACATCCACCTTCCTCAATACTTGAGGAACAAGAGAAAATGTGTATGCTTGGGGAAATTATTGAATATCATGCTTGGTTAGATAAGGCAATGCTTAGAGGAACTTGACGATTACGTAAGTGATCCGATGTCCCTTTACAACTTTTCATGACCATTACCACTGATTTGCATAAAGTCCAGAGAGTTTGGTGACATTAAACTCCAGTGAAGGGCCCAGGATATAAAAGCAGCTGCAAGGAGGCAGTTTGTCTCAATTAAAACCAAGAGGTCCTCCGTAGAAGTCTACCAACTTGTCTTAAACATCAGCTTCCCAATTTTCAAAGAATTTCCGAATTTTGTCAAGTTTTCATTTTTGCACCTCGTCGCTTTCAAGTTTTAACCGTTTACTATTCTCCGTATTTTTTCTGCAGCGTTCCAGGATCACGCAAGGATGTTTCCAGAAATGATTGGACAACCCTATGCGCTCTTCCCTAAGAATGAGGTGCCCTGGCTGAGTCAAATACTAAATGTCACCTCCAAGTCTGCCAATCAAGTAGGAGGAAACATCCCTAGCTTCCCTACAAACCCTACTCCAGCTGGTGTTTCGAAAGGATCGGTGGCCGAAGACTCATTCTCCGCATTCATTCGGAAGAAGAAGGCAGAGCTTTTGGAGAAAACGTGGGCGTTAGGCAAATGGAACAAGCAGCTGCAGTTGGTGTCGGAGCTTATTGCTCAATTCGTGCAGACCTACTTTCCGGTGAGATTTCTAATTACAACATTAAATTATATTAACACTTTGATAGTTTTAATAGTTTAGCTTTGTAGTTTTGATTAATTCAGTTGTTCTATTTGCTTTTGTTCTAGCTGGAGAATGACCTCGATGCTGAGATGAAGCGTGATATCATGCGAGAACTGGACCTGACCGTTCACAATTACTACTTATCCGCCAGGGATGAAGAGACTTTCACAGAGTTACCTCCACTCACAGAGGAAGAGCTGCAGGTCAGTGGTGAACAATCCTTCGCTGAAGCAGCCGCCAGCAAGCAGGTGCAAAGACCAAACACCTCAAACGACCAAAATAATGGAGTTATGGCACTTGAGATACGGCGACGTTTGGAGAACTTGAAGATGTCTACTGATGCCCCAGAGCGACATGGATGAAGACCATATGCTTCACTACAGCAACGTTGGTACGGATGAAAAGATTTTCGCGAAGTTCCAGGGAGCCGCTGGTCATTTTAGCATTTAATGTCCTCATGCTAGTCTACTTACCCAAGATCATTTACTTTAAGTTTTAATAAGTAATTTAATTCAATTTTTAAGCATTTTATTAAGGTCCTAGTTTGAACCTTTCATTTTAAACTACATTTTGTTTTTAATATTTTTTAAGTTTCCTTTTCCCCAAGATTGGGTTGTGCGTTTACATCAATTTTAATTTTGTAGTTTTAACCTTGCTACTAGGCAAGATTTTACCGAATATTGATTTTGATTACAAATTCAAAGTGAAATTTTTACAATTGTTGTTAATTTTTTTGGGTTATAGCATGTCAAAAATGCCTTGTTAAATTTGCTACATTAAATTTACAGCTACCCTAAAACTAAAAGAAAATCTAACGTCTACAACTTAATTTACTTGCAGTTAATATAATCATCCTTGAAAAGTTGCACGCGTTTTAGCCTAAAACTTTGTCCATGACTATGGGTCCATGACCTTCACTAAATCAAATCTTAATGGTTTTCCTTGCACCACAGCCAATCTATTTTGGGATGAGAAACAGAAATCAGCATAATCTACTATTTTGCATGAAAATTACGTTCTCAGACGCCAGAGAAACTTATGACCTCATCAATCTCATAGATATTTCGGCAATGAAAAGATGTTATTAGGGGCATTCAAAAGGAACGTTACGTAAAAATCTGATTTTTCTTACCCTCCCCCCACATTTTTGCAAATCCTCTGTCCTCTCATGTAAAATCTTATCACATCTCTTTGAGAACTCCCTTTCCTATTGATGCGTGGCGTTCTTTGTGAATGTCCCCTTGTTATCGGTATAACACATAGCCGTAACGCTAGTAATATCGTATGTTACTTAATGGCTTAAATTCTCGACAAAATTCATTCATTCAAGGAATTCTACAGTAAACCGGCATAAACTGCTTAAGGCTGCTAAACCGTCATGTCTCTTCTGAAAACAGTTCAGGTGGAAAAAAATACCAGTGGATTTTCTTAAAAAATGAGATTTTAATGATAATTGGTAAGACAATAAAATTCTCGGGAGGTAAAAAAATGCAACACAAAAGGAAAACTTCAGGTGGGATCTTTCTTTTTTACAAAGGTCTATTAACACGCGATGTTGAATAGGTTGAAGAATAGTTAAAATTTTAAAATTTTGAATTGGTATAGGTCCACAAGCCGGTATAGTAGTACTACATACAAGCGCCTTCAGATTCAGATACCTATAGTCTTCTTCTAAACAAGCAAATTGGGAAATAAGTTCCATTATTAATGCATTGGTGATACTAATTAGCTTAGCGAAGGTAAATAGGTTTACGCTTAGAGAGCTCGTGTACGCTAAAAGTCATTATCATTTGAAAAGCATACCAATTATTATGCTGGTAGAGTTTTCTTTACTCTAATTGCCCAAACAAATTTCCAATCTAAAGGATCATTTCCAATTCTGACGACAGAGTGACTACGTAGTTGCTCACAAATTCTACTCAAATGGAACGAGTTGAGCCTAGCTTGGCTTATGAGACTTTGAGTAAATTGTAAATTTAATGAAAGCGTCTTAGGTCTCAGGAATTAGGTGTGGTCATAAGTTAACTTTCATTGGCCTACGTGGCTCGAAACTGTAAATCCCTTGAAGCCCTTTGGACATTTTTAGTTAAAATCTCAAAATAGTTAAAGTTCTGGTGAAATATGAAAACGGAATTGTTACACAGTTATAGTTCCGCCAGTTTGGCAGATTTGGCTAGGTCAGACTCGACTCTGAGCTTAAGTCAGTTTGATTACGATAATGGAAGTAGAGCAGTGGCCACTTTTAGCACGGAAGAGAAGCAGCCTTCCAAGTGTGAAAAAGCTGCGAAGCATTTGAAGGAATGGGGCAAGAAGACTTTCCGACGGAAAACGGTACTTTCCTTTTATACTTGATGGAATGATGGAATGAAAGGGAGGATTTTCTGGTTTAAAACGGTTTTACCCTAAAATAGATTGAGAGAAAGTTCCCAATTACTCAGTGGCTTCCTCAGTACAATACGGAGAAACTAGTAGCGGATATAATTGCAGGTTGGATTAATTCCTTTTGACTATAAAAATTAAATCTCTTGAATGCTCAGGGTGAAGTAATAAAATTGATTGTTTAGGTTTTACTGTCGGACTTACTATACTGCCGCAGGTACAATTTGGATAATTTTAAAGTTTTATTTCAGCTTTAAATTTTAAATACCACAAGTAATTTTGATTTGAAATGTTGAATTAAAAGAGGTTTTTAATTATTGAATTTATAGGGTCTTGCATACGCAACAGTAAGTCAAATGGATTTATGAATTCATTTGTTATTATTTTTTCTAAATTGCTTGAAATTAATTAAAGCATGATTTTTTCTATAGGTTGGAGGTTTACCACCTCAGGTAAAAATCTAGACATTGTTTTTCTGTTTTCTCATCCAATTAAAAACTCATTCATATTCATGTAAGCGATTAATAGAATTTTTATTTTGAACTGGACACTTCCTTTAGTATGGACTTTACAGCGGTTTCGTGGGATGTTTCGGTAAAAACTAAATACTTTTATTATGTAGATGTAGTTGAGCTTGCGAAGCTAAGTATTGATTTTGATACGTCCGTCTGTATGACTGTTCGCGCCATAACTCTCGAACGCGTAGAATGGTTTATTTGAATTTTGGTCTATGATTGTTTGGGATTCCAAGGATAAATCAATGCAAGTCAAGGGGCAAGGATGGATAATCTCTAACAATATATCTTGAGATAACACATGCAAAATCCCTTGATTTCCTAACTACGAAAAGGATAACTATTGACGTAATTAAATCCACCCAAGATGTAAAAGGGGCAGATTGGGTTGAATCTTAAACATTTAATTCAGTTTAAACGCTGCAACCCTTTCAAAATCTACGTTCAGCTCCGTTTTTATAGCAGCTTTATTAAGATAATTTTATTTAGACTTTAAGCCAATCTGAATTTTTGTAGTTTATATACTCATTGGAGGAACGAGAGAGGTCACCGTCGGTCCCACAGGTAAAATTTCTCTACCAGAAGAAATTCTTCATCATACCGAATTGGCAATTCAAATAATATCTGAATTTATTCCTTAGCGGTAATGGCCATCATAACGTACACATATACTCACAATAAAGCGCCACAGTACGCCGTCCTCCTCGCATTCTTAACTGGAATAGTTACTCTTATCATGGGGATATTTCAACTCGGTAAGGATATTTGATTGAATTTATACACAAATTGTAATTCTAACTGTTTCTGTGATTATTTTTCCAGGCTTCATAGTGAATTTTATCAGCGCTCCCGTAAACTCTGCTTTCACAAGTGCTGCAGCAATTACAATCTGCTCGACACAAGTGAAAGCTTTACTAGGGCTGAAATTCGCGGCGGAAGGATTCCTCCCAACTTTAAAGGGGGCTCTGGCTCACATTACGGAAATACGGGCGGAAGATAGTTGCTTATCATTAGTGTGCATGGTTTCCTTAATTATTTTAATGGTATGAGTTTCCTAAAAGTACACCATTCAAAATAATCGGTGAACATATTGACTATAGGGAATCTAATCTTTCTTAGAAACTACAAATGATTTTCTCCTTCCTGATTAAACGCTACCCAATTCTGGACAAACCGTTATGGTTCATCAGTACTGCTCGTAACGCCATTGTAGTAATTGTGTGCACCGCAGGTACCAAGCAGATATAAAAAAAATCCTCCTTACGAAAATAATTATGAACAAGCGATTTAATCAACTGTTTCCATAGTTAGCGCCAGTCTGGGCCAAAATTATTTCACAATTGTGGGTAGAATACAACCTGGACTACCAGATTTCAAGTTACCTCCATTCAAAATCATTGACCCAGCCACTAACGTAACCCATAGCTTCCTAAATATTCTGGAGGAAGAAGGTAGTGCCGTGATTGTAATGCCTTTGTTGGCAATCATGGAGCATATTACTATAGCTAAAGCATTCGCTGGAGAAAGTACGATTGACGCAAGTCAAGAAATGCTTTCCATCGGACTGTCCAACATAATCGGTTCCTTCTTCAGGTGTGTAACGGCCAACTAAGAAATAATCATCATACAAAAAATTAAATTTTCATCTAATCACTTCCTACATTTCAGCTCTATGCCAATCACCGGAAGCTTCTCTAGAACTACCGTGAATGCCATGAGTGGAGCCAGGAGTCCATTAGGAGGTCTCATCACCGGAACCATTGTCATTCTAGCTTTGCGCTTCCTCACTCCATATTTCTTCTTCATCCCCAAGGCCAGCTTAGCTGCTGTAATCGTGTGCGCTGTTATGTTCACCATCGATGTGGACATCATCCGGCCCATGTGGCGTAGTAAAAGTATAACCTTTCCATTAAATTTGAATATGCATGACTCCATGACTCCATAAATACTTCAAGTTCCAATAAATAATTCATGGAATATTATCCTTGACAGAAATGGACTTTGTCCCGTGGTCGCTTACATTCATAATAAGTCTATTCGTTGGACTAGAATTTGGAATGTTGACTGGATTCTTAATCAGTGTCACTTTCCTCCTGTATTATGCAGCTAGACCTGGCGTCAAAGTCAAAAAGGGGATTGTAAGCCAAATAATAAAAAAATCAATGAAAATTCCACTTCCTATAATTACTTATTCATTAGACATAATGTTTTCTTAGAGTACTTCCGGGAAAGAGTTTCTCCTCGTGGAAATGGTAAATTTTGAGCCTTGAAGAAAGAATATACAATAGATATTCTTTAATTTTAAATTATTTTTTTAGGATCGCAGCTTAACCTTCCCTTCGGTTACGTACATACGCTACGTTATCTCCAAAGCGAGTCAAGTATGGGGCGCCAATAACCTCCCAGTTGTGATAAACTGCCTACACATACAATTCGCGGATTACACTGCCGCCGTAGGAATCAAAGAAGTGATTGACTTGTTTAAGAAAAGGGACCAGCAAATTATACTCTGGCAAGTGAAGCCAAGTATAGTAAGAGTCTTATCGGGAGTGTTGAACGAGCCCCATAGTCCAGAAGAACAATGTCATTTTTGTAGGACAGAGGAGGAAGTTGAGAATATAATTGGTTGGCATAAATTCAACTTTAATATTGAATGAACTACTTAGATAATCATAAATAGTTAATGTTAAGTTTCTTATTGAAATTGATCTATTTGTTATATTCTTCGTAGATGGCGTGTCTGAGAAAAATAAAAAGTTAGAGGCAATGTCTCAAGATCCCCCAGGAATAGATGTACACACCCCGCACCCTACTCATCGGGAAAAATATAGTTCAATTCCACTTAGCTAGGTAGTACAAGTTATTGATTTTTTTGTAGGTTGATTACTTCATTAAATACATATTTATTGAGACGAGAGTTTGGAAATGTTTAATAAATCGATTTAAACTAAATCGTTTAATTTTTGTACATCATTTTTAAACGGGGACAAATTTTCTTCGGGCTTCGTATCTTTTCATCGAGTCTAAAAAATTGGAAAAGCCAAGCGATATTGATTTGAACGGACAGCATTTTAGTTTTTGAATAACTGATATAACCGTCATATCAAACATGAAATGAAATTTTACAGAAAAAATTGGCCCATGAATATTTGAGCGTAGAAGGGTAATACGTTTGTCAAAAAAAGTTCCTCGTTGCTCGCTGTTGTCAATGTTGACTTTAGATCACTCCAAGGAGAAAGCAAGAGCCAAATTTTTTCACTATTTTTTAACTATAAACATGAATAATTTAGTAGACAAGAAGCTATATATTAGCAAAAGCTACATGAAAAAAATTATGTTTAAACTTTACAGGTAGCCCGTAAGTAAAAAATATTAAGTTTATGCAAGGAAATTAAGTATGAATTTTCACCTAAAATTGATAAATGATAACACCGCAAAAATTCTAATTATGACTAGTCCTCTAGTTTTAAATTTGATTTAAGAGGATTTCCATTGTAGTCTTTCAAATTACATACATATTTTAAAGTAGGGCCTAAATTGGAATTTTTACGTTTATATTAATAAAACACAGCAAACATATTTTTGGACCCAATACTTTTAAACGAAAATCTAATTTATTTTAAACACAAAAATAAATTATTTGAATTTACTCAATATGAGCTAACCTAATCAATCTCCTGGCTTTACTAGAACGTTAGACTTCATCCTTGAAAGTAATTTAGCTGAAGTTGAGACTTGTAAGCTTGTAACTCAGAAACTACTAAAAATTTTGATATTCCATAAAAAATGTATTCCGAACGTACATTAGGGGTAATGCTAAAACTAACAAAGATTGCATTAGTTTTAGGTTTCGTCCCCTTCGAATGGGATCCAGAAAAGAAACGTTTCGTTGTAGTGTTCAAACACTATCTTAGACTATTCATGTGGAGCACTCAAATAAACTGTTACATTTTCCTACTCATCCCATACAACATCATGCTCACTAGACAGAAAAAGGATTACCAGCAATTCAATTACACCATCGTAATATTCCTACTGGCAGTTTTAGGCGATATAATTATTACCATGTTGGTAGTACGGGCGCATGAAGTATGTCATACTTTGAACACGGTGTATTCCTTCTTGGAAAAATATGAGGGTAATCTAAATTCAATGAAAAATTATTAACTTTACTATTAACAGACAATATAATTGAAAATGATTTAATTATTCACAGCAACCTACTTCAAGGGGCCTAAGACTAAGGCGGATACGCGATATGACCATTTCGTTTACGTGACTGCGGTCATTTCGAGTGTTTCAGTGATGTCATGTGGGCTGCTCTTCTGTAGCCATTACTTCCTCTACCCGAGATCCGCCCCGTACTTTACTTACCAAATATCAGAATTATACTTCTTCACTTGGATTTATGTTACAAATGGGATATTTTTCATGTTCCCCGCGCTCGGATTTTCCACGCAACTTGCTATGCTGATTACTCAATGCATCATATACTTTGCTTATGTCAAGCCAATTTACACGAAAGAGCTTAAAATGAATTCAAAAGCGTACAGGTCTCATCCCAAGCTGAGAAGACCAGAAAACCTCATAATTGTATGGCGCTCACTGGAACTTCAAGTCGTTATTGCATGCCAGTTGTTTGGAGCCCTCTTGGCTCCATTTCAAACCATATTTACCGAAATCATCCTGTTTTGCAACGTGACCATAATGTTACTAGGCGATGAGATTGGGACCACAACGAAAATCGTCTTGCCAGCCGTTTCTCTACTAAGTATGTTAGGTTGGGGGATCTTTTTGAATACCTGTGGAAAGCTGTTTCTCAGTACGAGGGCTACGATAAGGTCCTGGGGTTGGAATGCTTGGAAGGGCCCCAAAGATAAGAAGTATATGCAGAAGGTGAAAAGATCATGTAGACCCTTTTCTATTTGCTTTGGGAGGTTATTTGTCATCAGACCTAAAACCACTTTAAACTTTTTAAGGAGCACAAGTAGAGGCACTTTCAGGTCGATGATTGCACTAAGAAAAATTCTGAATTTGAAGTAATTAAACTATATATTTGATTGTAAAAATTAAGTTAGCTCTGAAAATAAATACTCAATCTATATTCTACATAACGTTCCATTTTTCATTCAGAATTGGTTACGTATCGACTGCATTAGATTTTAAGGGTGTGTTCGAGCATGGGTAACAATTGAAAAACTGAGACGACTTGATTTGCTCAAGCATTGTCTTCGCTTCGCTGCTAATTTGTTTCTAACTAAACGCCTGTTGCATGAAACAAAAATTTACAATTACTAATTGTTCATTAAGTTACGCGGAACGAGAAGCGCGCCGGGTCACCTAGGTACTTGATAAACAATTTGAAGTCGTGAATTTTTTGGTTCACTGGCAACTGGCGTCAAGCGGGAACTAATTTGAAAAATGCAGTCGTATCAGTTTGTCAATTCGTACTTCTCTCCAAGCAAGCCCTTAAAATTTAATATTTGGAGTTGAATGTTTACTCGCTCAAATATTTATTGAAGCCAACATGTATTCCATTAGCCGGTTAATTTACTATCGTCATAATAACATTTCTATATTAAACATTTCTATTATTCTTAATCTCTCGATTGATAATTAAACTACCTATGTTATACATCGCCAATCCTCGAAATCACCATTACGAATCATAATAGTACCGGAAGTTAATACTTAAAAATTTCTGTGAATATTCTTCCATTCCTTCATATTTTTTTGAATTCTCAAGCATTTCATCGTTTTTTTTTCTATTCCATCGCTATCAAAATGTACAGCAAACGCTACTTAAACTTGATCACAATTTTAACAAAAATCGCATTTGTTTTTGGCACAACCCCTATGCGCTTCGACAAAAAGAACGAGATTCTGTACGTGACACTCTTCGGCAAAGTAAAATCTTTCGCAGTTTTTCTTTCTGTGCTACAGTACTCGCTTATCTTTATACCTTACCAGCTAATTAAAATGTGGAAAGCGGATGACTTTGAGCAGTTCAACTTCCTAATGATCTTCTGGCTGTGTGCCCTCTTGGGCTGTATTTTCATCGCAGTCTATACAGTTGAGTGTGACGAGGTTTGTGAGTTTTTCAACTTGATTTTCATCTTCATCAAAAATTTTGGGGGTAAGTTGATCAGTTTTTGGAAAAAACTATTCCTATGCCTGTCAGTTTACTTCAGGTACCATTTTGTCTAAACAGTTCATTATGTATCCCATCATCTTCACAACCCGGAAACCTCTCCTGCGAATAAATTACTCGAAAGGATGACTCTATACAACATGATCTTCTTCCCTTCAGTCGGCATTTTGTTATCTACGAGTTACTTCATCTTCCCATTCTCAGCACCCTACATAACCAGTGAGATCACAGACCCTAGGGTGTTCATTCCTTTAGTTCGTTACTCATTTGGGCTCATGAATCTCTGGGTAATTCTAGGCGTCACGTTTTTAATATCTACGTACATGTCCGCATTCTACGTATACCTGTTATTTCTGATCCCAATAATTTCCAAGGAGCTTAGAGTGGGTAACGTAAGAGGGAGGAAGTCATTAGGAGCGCTAAGAACAGTGAAACACCTTCCCCACATTTATCGCTGTATGGAGATCCTAATGAACTTTCAGAATATTAAGATCTCCCCCATAATCATTCCTGTGCAGACGTTGATCATTAACTTATCCTTGTTTTGTAATATCATGCTTGTTCGCCATTGGAATGAAATGAATCTATCCTTCCGCCTATGTTTCGCTTTCATGTCTGTCGCTGCGGTTATCATATGGGCTATAGTCCTCGGTACGTTTGGGAGGGTGGATACGTGGAGTAAGAAGACGCTCGCTTCGTGGAAAAGACATAATTGGGGTAGTAGGTTCGACCGCTTGTACATGGCGAAATTTAGGAAGTCATGTAAAGTCCTTAGAGTCTCTTATGGAAAGTATTTTATCGTAAGACCTCTCAGCGTACTCAAGTTCGTTAAGGCGGTGAGCAGGGGGACATTTATGGGTCTTGCTATTATCCATGAAGAACACTTAAAAAAGTGGTCAACTCCAGTAAATAATATCTGACAATTTGCTGAGTTTAAATAATATTAAATAAATCGCAACAATTACTTAAATTACATTTGAGATCATTAAATTCTTATTGGAGTCGAGTCGAAAAAATAAATCGCTTATGCCAATTACCAAACTACCCCAATTAGATTTATGCTTGGGCATCCAGCAAAATTTATAGTAATTTTACTAATTTCTGCTGACATATTTGCAAAAAAAAGAATGTAAGTTTTTTCCAACTTTTGAAAAAAGTTACTGAGGCTATTGGCATTGTAACGTCTGCTGGGAAACATTGTGCAAATATTTTTCCTCATCAACTGCTTGGGCAACTCGTCACCATGTACAACAAGAGGGTTCTCCTTTTGCTAAATTTATTGTCTAGAATAGCCTGTTTCGCTGGAGCAACTCCTTTCATTCTAGATTCCACTAAAATAGCATGCTATGTGCCATCTAGGGGTAATATGAAACCCCGTTTGCTTTTCTTCTTTGTTACCTTCTACGCTACTGTCTTCTTCCCTTATCAGATATTTAAGCTTCGTTCAAAGAAGGATTTCGATGGGTTCACTTTCATTTGTATCATGTGGCTTGCGACTTGTGAAGCGCTGACTATGATGATGCTCATCGTTTGGCGTTCTGATGAGCTTAGTTATATCCTTACATTGTACCTAAGATTCACTAAACGATTTTCCGGTAAGAAACAAAAATATCTCACATTAACCAAATAAAAAACTAAATGATGTATTTTAACTGTAATCTGACCCTACCTGATCTGACCTTATAGTTAACTTCATGCCCTCCTACAAAGCAAAGAACTCCAAAGAAAACAAACATCTTTCGAGGCTAGTCGTCATAACAGTAATTTATCAGACGTTCCTTCCTAGTATGATTGTATTACATAATTTAGTCTATCCCACTTCTCCCGTATACTTTACCGGCGCGATCGATATGAACTTTGGCCCTACATTTCTCTTCATACATGGAATATATTTCCCTTGGGTAACTGCAAATCTCTGCTGGATGTGTGCGTTACTCTTTATCATTTTACTAGTTTTCTATTTTTATTTCGTACCAATCTACTCCATTGAGTTCCGTCTAGGCCCTAAGGTTCCAAAACGAAGGTCTGTGGAGATACTCCGAACCATCCCGAACCTCCCATTGTATTATAGATGCATTGAAATTTTAATTATGCTAACGAATCGTTGCATGTTCGTCCTGATCCCATTCCAAGCACAGATTCTAGGACATGTCATATTTTGCTCGATAATTTTAATCAGGAACTCCTCCAAGCTTGGAGGAGTCTCTTTGATTGTTTTAGTCATCTTTGTTGCTGTCATTCTTAGCGTTTGGCTATTTAGTCTGGAGATGTTTGGCAAGGTTCAAAAGTGGAATACGAAGACCCTAGCAACCTGGAAGAAGCATCGGAGGCTATATTGGAAACGCGAGATAGACTTGAAGTACATGAAAAAATTCCAGAGATCATGTAGACCACTGGCTATAGCACATCATAAGCTTTTCGTCATCAGAACCACTACAGTTCTCAGTTTCTTGATGAAAGTGAGCAATGGCACTTTTAAAGCACTCTTGTTGACCTTAAAATTGGGTGTTTGAATTTAATCATTATTTATGAGATAATTGTTTTTTAAGTGAAGTCTTAACAACTAGGATGATTGTATCATACATTTTTACAAACTAAACGACAGAGTTATAAAATAAATGCAGCTTATATAATATACCACGTCATTCTCCATTTACCAATTATGAATCATTTTAAAAATCATGTACACTCTCGTCTACAAAGACCGCAATGACATTTTCCTCCTTGGATGATAAAGTAGTTGAACCTCTCAACTTTAATTACGCATTCAAGTCATTTTCTGTACAATTCATGAATCATGAGGCGCATTTCTAGTCCAGATTTACATACCAACGTCTATATACCAGTTGAAGTGAAAATTAAAACCATAAAATTACAAAATGCATAAGTCACAGACACTAAGTAGTGGTCAATTTATACAGCTACAATTACTCACTACATTAATAAAATCTAAATGTAGTATTCATGTGCTAAAAAATATACAATTGTAAAGCTTGCTTGTCTCTATTTTCTGGAGGGTAATATTGGTGCGTAATAAATCTTTAAGATTTCAAGGTTATTTTAACTTAAATTGTGCTTGGAAGTGTGATTCAGCCCTGGAGTAAAAAATATGTATTTTTTTGTTGCCTGTAGCCTGTAGTTGAGATCATGTAATCAGCTTTAGTAAAGGAAGTTTATCCATGAATAAATTTTTTAAACTAAAGTACTATTGAACGTACAGTTTAAGTCGATTGAGCGAGACATTGGTTTTCTCTGAATGATTTATTAAATTCAATTTCGAACTATTTGGAAAGATATTAGTAACGATTTTGTTAATTATGTAGTTTTATTGCCTTTGGAGAATTAGCAAATTTAACATTAATGAAATGTACCTTCACATATACTTTATTGTCTTTTGGCAATTGCTAATCTACTTTAATATTGCGGTACTTGGAGAAGATGACCTTGTTATTGAAACTGAGAAAGGTAATGACTGGCTAATTTTGTTCAATGGGCTTAAAGATTGTAGGTAATTTTTTAAATTTGAAATTAGGATTGGTGAAGGGTTTTCGGGGTAAGGCGCCAACTGTCAATGAAGAGGAGGTGGATTCTTGGTATGGGATTCCATATGCAGAGGTAAGGGCTACACCGCTAAAGGGACATTAGTTATGTTCATTTTAGATGTATTGAAGTTTTATTTTGTATTTTTTAATTCAGCCACCTGTGGGTGAATTGAGATTTCGTCATCCTCAGCCAGTCAAGAAATGGAGTGATGTTAAGGAAACCGTAGAGCGCCCCAACGCTTGTCCTCAAATTATGGATACTTTGTTTCCAGGGTTTGTGGGCGCTGAAATGTGGAATCCAAATACCAAAGTGTCAGAGGACTGTCTATACCTCCAAATTGTAGCTCCAAGGTGAAGAAACGAAGAAAAGCTATTTAGAAAATATTATTTAATTAATTAATTTCCTTTTAGCAAACGATCTTCGAAACTCGCTGTAATGGTTTGGATTTATGGAGGAGGATTTTCATCTGGCTCAGCCGCACTGGATATTTATGACTTACGGACTTTAGCTGTTACACAGCAAATCATAGTTGTTTCAATGCAGTACAGAGTCGGTTCATTAGGATTTCTATACTTTGGTACCTCAGAAGCTCCCGGAAATGCGGGACTTTTTGATCAGCTAATGGCTCTCGAGTTTATAAAGAAAAATATTGAAAGGTTTGGAGGTGATCCGGACAACATTACATTGTTTGGGGAGTCCGCAGGTGCTGCTTCTGTATCGTTTCATTTACTTAGTCCAAAAAGTCGGAATTTGTTTAATCAAGCCATACTTCAATCTGGGAGTGCGACTTCCGAATGGGCTTTGCACTCAAGGCTTAAATCAATACAGAAGGGCCTACGCCTTGCTGAGAATTTAAACTGTCCACATGACCGGGGCAGGTAACTCAACGCATAACACATTTTTTAGCCTTTAACAACATTGCTCTAGTTTGACCTTTCCTCCAAATTAGGTTTGATGACGTGGTTGATTGCCTACGAACGCGCCCCTTTTCAGAACTGATTAAACACGAATGGGATTCCGTAGAAATGCTAGAGTTTCCATTTGTGCCCGTAGTAGACGACAATTTTTTATTGGAGGAACCAACTACCGCTTTGAATAACGGCAATTTCAAGCACACCCCTTTGCTAATTGGAACGAATCAAAATGAAGGCTACTTCTTCCTGCTCTATAACCTCCGAACAATGTTCGAGAATCGGGAGAATGTGCTTGTTAACCGGGAAAACTTCTTAAGAGCCATAGATAAAATATTTCCCAATCTAAATGAAGTTGCCAAAGAAGCCATCATATTTCAATATACTGACTGGTCCAATTCTAATGACTCCATAAGTAATCGTGAAAATCTAGACAGGATTCTAGGGGACAAGCTTATCTCATGCGACCTGGATGAACTAGCCACGAGGTTAATTACATAAATATTTTCTCTTGTTGATCGATTTTAAATTAATTAGAAACTTAATTAAAATGCTTTATTATATAATTTCAACCAGGTACGCCCAAACTGGTAATTACGTTTATAGATATTACTTCACTCATCGATCTTCACAACAACCTTGGCCAGCTTGGACTGGGGTGATGCACGCAGACGAAATCAGTTTTGTCTTTGGTAAACCTCTTGATCCTACGAAAGGCTATACTTTGGAGGAAGTTGAGCTAAGTAGGCTAATGATGGGATATTGGGCCAACTTTGCTAAAGCTGGGTAAACTTTAAAACCCAGTTAAAATTAATATATATTTATCTACGTTAAAGAAATGAATAATAAATTAAATTTTCCATTAGGACTCCCAGCTTACATTCTGACGGCACTTGGAACAAGCAATTCTGGCCAGTGTATACT
>JAANSQ010001037.1:0-17171 GCA_036850885.1 Lepidocyrtinus dapeste | reverse complement strand
ATACGATTCAATTTGAAGTTTCAGAATTGACTATACTTCATACTTTAGAGATGATGTCGAGCATCCCACCTCCCACCCCACCTAAAATCTTCCTAGTCTGCATGTTTTGTCGTTGCTGACAACTACAAAGCAAATAAATAATATGGTACTTGTAATATACGCTTTCGAAAGCACACATGAATTGTTTACAGCATGCTCTCCTTAATACATTAAGCGTCCTGTGGAGACTCCTCTGGGGAGATGAGAGGCAATGAAGCTTATTTTTTTCCTGTATAATTTCTTTTCTCTGCATTCCACTCAGAGTCAATAGCTCATGAAAGCATATGCGTGAGAGAGTGATGATGATGATACGTACTTGTAAAAACAACTGCACATTTGCTACAAAGGCCAAAAAACCAAAACCCATCTTTTTTCTTCACCCTCACTTCCCCGAAATAAAATGTCAAGTAATGCAATATGTATAACTTTATAGACTCATACAATATCCATATATGTACTTAATGTCTACCATAAAAATTGTTTTAAAAAGTTTTCATAGATGTAAATGGAGGCTTTTGAGGAAACAAAACAAGGAAAAGAGTAAACTAGATTCTTTGCCCTTCTCAACTATTTTTTTGAGATGTTTTACATAGCTTTTCATGCAACTTCTGCTACTTATTACAGTTTTAAAGAATTATTCTCGTGTTTTCGCCATTTTCTCTCTCGAATGAACTTTATGGAGAAAATCCTCAAGAGATTATAGACAGCAATTTTTCATGGAGTTCTCTTTTTATCTCTTCTCTTCATGTAACTGTCTTTCTTTCGCTGCAATTTTCTTCACGGGAAAAAAATTCAAGGCACTTAGAAACATACAAACATTCTGAATGAAAGTTTCTACCTTTCCCTTTATTTGCCTCAAGTTGTTGTCGTCATATTTACACATTGAGAGTGGTATTACTGTACAATTGTTGGGGTTGAAGGTATTACTTTACATAGGGGCAATTTTTTATTTACAAAAATTTCTCCCTAAAACATAATGTCTAGAGAAAAGAAATAGATGTAACTGTTTTTATTTTCTATTGCCTTTACGTTTAAAAAAAACTTTCTCCCCAGTTTCTCTAATCGTACGTAAAGTGATGGCAATATTTTGTCTTATTTCTTTTCATTTTCCTATCTTTTATCCATTACACATTTCATTGTTCGTAGTTGAGTCACCCCTTTAGAAAAAAAATATAATCCAATCTGGGTTTCCAAACCAACAAGATGTAAAAGCTCTAGCTTGATATAAATAGGACATTGTCAACTCTTAAAACGTTTCAAAGACTTTTTATGTCTGCATTTTTTGATGCTTTCATTTTAAAAGTCCTTGAACTCCTTTACTGCATAACTGTTACCACAATCCAGAACATCCCACAAAAATTTTATATAAAGTATGCTCCGCATCGTTTACTAATTATCAGCTTGTATATGAACCATTGGTTTAGTCCATGAGGGCACAAATGTCAACGTTCTTTACAAAAGTCTAAATTGAAGACTTTCATGTTGTTTATCTCTTTTGCGGTTCGTTCACTCCATATTTTGTTTGAGCTGTTAGAGTGATTTGAGGGAGGCATATATAGAGAGCCATTCATTTGAGTTATTTAAACACACAATCCTCCCACAATGTTCAAGCAATAAGAATATAATGTCATTCCATAAATGTTTAGATACTTCCATGGCAAGCTCATTTATTTATCTCTGTCCTACACTCATTCTCAACTTAACAAATATATACTTCTCAAGTTTGCTGACGAAGCGAAGGAATTCAATTTCAAATTGCCAAAAGTATGTTGTACGTCCTAAATGTCTAAATTTATATACGTTTTACAGTCGTAGCATACAATAAGAAGCGTAAGTACGAATAGCTGAAAGCAGGTTTAAACTTGAAGTCTTATTGTATATAATTTAGATGATAACTTCAGCATCATCAAGTCTACTTTTCGGTTCTATATCGATTCCCCCACCTTAATTTTCCCACACATCAGTTTCCCCACTCATCAATATCCTACTCATCACTCATTTATTTCCCTGGATTTCCCCACTCATCAGTTTCCTACACATCAATTTTCCCATTCATCGATTCCACCACTCGCTATTTTATTTCCGCCAACATGTATTTATTATGAAACTATCATTGAGTTAATATGTACAAAGGAAGAGTGAGTTTAGCACGAGGATGAGATTGCAACATATGTTATCTGTATTTTTACTTAATTTTAAACTTTTTTACCAACCGCTGTCTACTATAGACTTCCCTTAAGTGAGACTAAATTGATAACTTTAGCGGGGAAATTGTTGTGTGGGGAAATAACGCGTAGGGAAATTGTCGTGCAACCCTACTTTTCTTCCACTTCGTTCTGCTTACACCCTTTATTTCATTTTCTTCCCCCATCTAAATCTGGTCGACTGAGAACCTCATCGTCCTCGTCATTGTCGAAAGTATAATAAAATTTAGATTATTTTGATCTACTGTTGTCTAAAACGGCCTGTATCTTTAGAATAGAAACGTTTCTCTCAGATACTTAAACTCTTTCTCTTTAAAATCCCATATGAAATACTAGGACCAGACCTGAACGAATGCTTAGTCTTATTGCTCATCGCACTTCATTTTTTCGAAAGTTATAGCCAAGAATTATTTTTAGGAAAAAGTCAANCCTTGTGAAATGCCGCATGGTAAAATACCAGCATTCCTAAAGCTTAAGTGAAATAGCTATATAACAATAAATACTACATTCTATGCAATATAATATGTTGATTGATGTAAGGAAATTCCCTTCGGTGACGTTTCTTTTCTATTCATTGCGCTAAACACTTGGGGATATTCAAGAAAAGAGAAAGTAAAAGAAGGCTCCATAGTTCTTTTTTCTTCCTCGCCCTCTCGTATTGGGATTTTTTTTTCGTATAGTATGCACAACATTATATGAGAACAAATAAAATGGTGGATTCCTCTGTACTCTCATTTTCAAAGAAGTTGATGGGCTTGGAATTTCATTTTGGATATTCTATTTCAAGCTTCAATGATCATGTTTTCTTTTGTCCTGCCTCGGAGCGATGTTAAAGCTAAAGTGAAAGGAAAAGTGGGAAGAGAATGAGGTACAAGGTAAAAAAAGAGAGTATTATACGTGGGCCAAGGGTTCTTCATATTATTCATATAGAATTAAAAGGATATATGTATCTAACTAATATAAGTTCAACAAGCCATATCATCATCATGACTTTTTCTCTTCTTCCTCCTCCTTGCTTTTGTCTTGCATGACTTGATCCACTTGGTGCATCGTTCTGTGCAGAGGAAAACTAGAAAAAAAAATTATGGTTTTATGCCGCCTTTCACTTTCCCCTAGTTTTACTCGATATACTACTATATGCTCCTCTCTGATCTTCTTGTGTGTTTAAAGAGAATAAAAAATGAATATTTTGCGGCGTGGGGAGCGTATGTAAGCTTCATCATTCTCATTCAAAGATTACGTTGTAAAAAAAAGAAGCTGTGGTTGTGGCAAATGTGGATACTTTTTTTAGTGGCAGTATAACTTGAAAGAAACATGATGGAAATCTGGAAGAGATGAGCAAGAAACTTTGACTCGAGCAAAGTCCGCCTTATAATAAGAAAGCATATAGGAAGTATAAAGACTTTCATTAATTTTTTAGCGTATGATCATGCAGCGTCGTAAAAACTGGAAATTATTTCGTGATTACTTGAGGGATTTAGTTTTTTTTCTTTGGTATCATATCAACCCTGATCAACTGATTGACATTGTGAAACAAAGCGGAAGGACTTTTGTTCTGTTTGTCTTTTTGCCTCAGATCATGATTAAGTTTTTTTTGGGAGGGTGAAGTGCAATCTGTCCAATTGGAAGGCCTGGAGGAGGCAAAGTTCTTCCCTGGGCATTGAGGTTTCTTCTCTTTTTTGTTCAATTCCTTTTTCTCGATTCAATTAAGAGTGACAACGAACTGAACAGAACAGAAGGAAAATAAGGAGACGCAATAATAACGGATGAGCAAGGGAGAAAGTGAGGGAAACCAAGTCGACATGTTTTGTGAATAGTGCATTTGCTTAAAACTCGACACGCCGAATGATACTAGAGCGTGTTGCGGTCTAAAAATTGGAATGCAGATCAAGTCAGATGCCTATCCTCATTTTAAAATTTCATGTTGTTTTTGTGAAAGCAGACAGAGTATAGTCCGTTTGACTCTGCTCTGAAAACAAATTTTTTACCCTTTGCATCTATTCATTTTGTTTTTGTGTGAGGTTGTCCTGTGAACTGCATAGGGGCTTGAAATAATTGCGAAGCGTACAGATTTAGGGAAAAAAAAGTTCTTTTGAGAGAGATGTTGTGAGTTTTTGAAAAGAGTACACGTTTTTCTCTGTTTTTGTGTTTGTCTACGAATATTAATACGAAGTGACATTGCTCTGGCTTCAGAATTTTTTTTAGACGACAAGAGGAAAATGTGAATATGAGATGGACATATGTTTCCTTCCATTTTCTCTAGTTTCCTTTCATTTTCTCTTTGGGTGGCTGTGTGGGCGCTTACAACTCGCCATTCCTTTTCTTGGTGGTTCTTTTCCTCCAAGACACAAGGACAAAATGAAGAGCGGCTGGTAAGACACATGTGCTATGGGATTGCATAAGGTATAATCCACGAGAACCTGGCACCTTTCAACTATGACTAACTTGCTTTCTCCTTTGAAAAAGAAAGAGTTAAGGAGGATGTCAGGGATTCTTAGGTAGCAAGATGAAAAAAAATACCTCATCGGAATACAAATATCCCGAAGTAAGGAAAAAAAATCGTGCTTGTTTTTTCAAGCCCTTAACTTAGCTCTGCATAATTTTCTTTTGTCTCACTCTTCACACTTTGTTCCTACGTCTTGTCAGACTCATTCCCGTTTTCGCGAATCGATGTTGATCTAACGTAACATGAGGGAGTGACGGTGATGGTGTTGCTTTCTTTTGCCACTTTCCTTTGTAACCTAGTTTTTCATTCAGTTATTCGAGCAAACCATCAACATCCTTATTTTTAAACAAAGCGAACGTGTACCAAAACCAAAATAGTTTCTCCTACGAACATTCAGCTACAACAAACAAGAACTGGAACTGAATTTCTAAGAAGTCGAACACAGAGTGAAGTCGCTACTTTATACCAAACTCTATTCCAGAAATAATACAATCTTTCTACACTCGCAGTTCTTTCAAATTTGCTGGGCAGAAAAATAACTTTTTATGTAATGCGCGGACAGAATAGGTTAGTTTAGAAGGTAACGCTAGCTCACGTACAAGGATTATTCAGTCCACCTCTCTCGTGGCAATTAGTCATTTCTAAAATTTTAGAGTGGAAAAATGTTTTGTTAACTTTTTGGTGACCACAGTTGTCTAAAATTAAGCTAGAAAGTTGCACAAGGTAAGTTGTCAAGTAAGAGTCCTTAAATTGTAAAAGAAAATGATACAAGAACAAGGTAACTTTAAGGCAACAACCCTTCACAAATAAATTTTCCAATTGGCGTTCTACTACCAACAGAATTATTAAGCTGTTTGTATTAGGCAAAATGTTTCGTTACCTGAGAGCATTCCTATAGTGCTCTATAGCTTGCGCCGTATTCCCCAAGTCCTTTTGAAGATTTGCGTAGTTATAATGCATCTTGGCATTATGGGGAAGTGTTTTAAGCCCGGATCTGTAACGAACATGACAATAACAGTAATAATAAAATTTAGTATAATTTCATCTGACACTCTTTACGGTTCATGTTTAGAAACTCTAGACATTATTTTTTCTCTTATTTATTCGTAGACAAATTAATAATGAAGTAGGAAGGCAAGGGGGAAATGAATGGTCTATGGCTTGTAGCTGTCGTCACTGGGTACAAATACAAGAGCTTGATGGAAAATGGAAGCGGAAAGGCAGTGTGATTCTCGACTGTCATTCTAGTTTCGGCATTGTCACCGTGTCAGGTATTTGTATTTGCACAAGAAGGAAAAAAAATCGAGCTGAACGCCAACATGATACTTCAGCTCTAAGGAAATATGTAGCTTCATGTTTTTAAGTCAATTGTATAGCTTAACATTCGAAGCAAGGGGCAACCTTCTACATTGTCATTAGTCAAGAGAGAGAGAGAGAGAGAATGAGAAAGAGTGCGAGAGGGGTAAGGAATGCGAAGAATAGAGAACATGTACTTACACGCAAGCAGGCACATATTTTTTTCCTGAATATAAGACAAATTTTAAAATTGTTAAGGAAAAAGCAAATAGGAATCAGGTTCGGTTGTAAAAAAATCTTTTTATATTCAGCTTGTCGGTTGTTTGCTTGTTTGCCTTGTCAGCAGCAGGAAAGGGTGGCGAACGAGTACAAGTGAAAAACATTTTTAACGAGCATGAATTCTCGTGTCTCAGTAGATAGACACAATACCCATTTTAAACTGGTGGAACAGGTACACAATTCTTTGATGTCACGCGGCAAGGGATTGGAACATCAGAGAAAGCACTAATTATCCCGTGGCCCCGGTGGGAGGCAGGTGAAGAACATGAAAAGTGGATTCAATACTATTTTCTAGCTTGGAATTAAAAAGAGGAATAAAAGGGAATTTTATGGCACCTTCAAAAACATTTTACATTCGTAACATGAAAGAAAGTTTCTTCCTGGCTTAGACCACTGAAGGGAATTGATGTGGATTTCAAAATGTTCCGAAAGAAATACCCAACTTGTGCTAGATCAAAATGGCATATAAAATGCAACTTACTGAAACTTCACTTCCGTCACTGTTTTGCATTCTGGTGTAAAAATAACAGGAGGAAATTTTGAAGGAAAGTGTTATGGAACCTTTATAGCTGGCGACTCTTCGACTGTAAATTTCCACGCTAGAAAGTTTGTGGAAGCCACAGAAAAGCAAGATGAAACTTTATATCGACAATAACAAATGGCTTGAAATGAAAAATAATTTTACGTCAACATTTTACAGACTTGAAGTCCTCTGACTTGGAAGAAAACACAGAGGAAGCTAGCGTAAAGAGAAAGAGAGAACGTTTTAGACCAGTCACTCAACTTTAGCTTAGTCAGTTTCTTTTATTTATTGGGAGAAAGTCCTCCGCCGTCAGGTTTATACATTAAAGTTGTCTCTCAATGCTATTGTCATTTTCATCTTCTGCAAGATGGCCAGATGCACACACACACCCGACGTGCTTGACAAAAACGCAATGTTTTAAGGAAAAAGGGTAGGGCAGGAGTAGCACAAGGAAAAGCAAAGGAGCCGAACGAGACATGAAAGCAAATAAACGAAGATGTTCAAGCAGCGCCTTGAAAAATTAAAGATATGCTTTTCTTAGATTGAGGAAGAGGGAAAACGCGCGAGGAAAAATATTTTGAATTTCCACAACGATAAAGTAATTTACAAGCACCGTCAAAATTACAAGCTTCGTTGTTCACTTACGTGAAAAGGGATTCCCGGCTCCACCAGTCGTAATTTCGAACCCACGTTTTATACGCAAAAGTGGTGAGGAGGAGAAGCAGGAAAATCTTGGTCAAGTTGACTTGCACAGATTTTTGTTTCAGACTCATAATTCTTTCCGCGCCAGCACCCACAAGAAGACTGAAACCAAAACTGTCAAAAACCATTTGATATATTAGCTCCTGTACTTACAATTAAACATGTATGAATAAATCATCTTATTTTAATCACACTTCTAAATAGCCTCCTTCCCTTCGTCATTTCCTCTATGGTGCAATTATCAAAATCAAACAATCATTTTTCTTCATTCGCTCATTCCTTCCTGTAATGCATAACCATTAGAAAGAGAACCTTGAGTAAAAATGATCTTGGGAAGCGTACGTTTTCATTGACCGCAGATGGAGGGGGACTATGATGATACTTCCATAAGGATCTAATGTTTCATTCATTAAAATCACTCCCACAAAGATAAACTGCCTACCGAACATTTTTTTTCGCCTAGTCCACGCGTTACTGTAACCAAAACCAAATCACCTTTTTCTAGGGATGGAGGTGATGCTTTTCCTGGTAATAAAATATTATTATTATTAAAAATAAATTTATTTCCGTAGCCACCTTCTTGTGCTGCGGACACCTTGTATAACCTTCGAGAATAACTCAGGCAAAGCAGAACATTTTAACTTAAGATGTAAGCACGTTTTTGTTTGTGGAGGAGCAAAGCCTTCCTAGCTCGTATTTCACTTTGCCTACCATCATCTCCGGCATTCATGGCTTGAATATATATCAATGTCCATGGTTTCTTGTCCCAGCCACTAAACGAAAATTTACTGTTATTTTATTATGAAATTACCCTGTCTGTCTAGACAAAAACGAGATTTTTTTTTGTAGCCAGGAACCATATTTATTGTTTGTAAGTTTTATGCCACATGCCTTGCATTCTAAATAAATTAAGGCTTAGAGTAAAATGAACCTTATGCTAAAGCATCGTCATCCCGTACAAAAATTCGTGAATATTCACTAAATCCTTCTTTCTTCCGAGTTTCATTAGTAGCATCGTCTCGTCATTCTCGCATATTTCTCTGGGAAAGCGGAAAATGCTTTATTTCATGAATACCAAAGCTGGAAAAAAGTGAATACAAAAAGGGCAGTCGTGAGTATGTTGTTGATTCACGCACGTAACAATGCAGGTTTTATTCAGCCTTATGGCTCCTACTTGGACTAGGGTTACGAAAGCATTTAGTCTGTAGACCTGTAGCTGCTCTTACCTCAATTTATGAATAAAATTAGCTACAATCTAATTTTCACTTCAACACTGTTCTTCATCAGTGATTCTATTGTTTTAACTCAACCGTACTAATTCATTTTTATGGGAAGAAATTTCCTCTTCTTCATGGCCACATTCATAACTCCAACCTGGCTTTACAGAGAAATGTAAATATTGCCCCCATAAATTTATTAAAATACGGGAAACAAACTAAAGCATTTTTTATTGCACATTTGCTTTCCATTCGAATTTATTCGTTAGACCATCTCTACGAACACATTAAACTCAAAAGTTATAGCGCATAAAAACTCGAGAAAAGATTGTTGTTTTTCATTTGCTTTAACTATGTATACATTTAAAACACCAAGTACTACACCAAAAACAAAAGAGCAAAAGAAGCAATGCATATTTACAATCCTGAGGGACAACCAGATTGATCTTTTGAGGTGGAAGTCAACAAGTTTTTTTTTCAAGTTGCTGGTTGTTTTTAGGATCACTGAAAACTCCGTTTACGCTGGACATATATTACTGCTTTTATACCGCCTGTCTTTCTATCTGTCAGACCACGAACTTCATATGGTTTTATAGTCGATTAACTATAATTTGGTGAAATGAAGCAAGGGAGAAATAGAAAGATCGGGATGACGTTTTGGATAGGCATTCTCCATAGGTTTCCATAAGCTCATGATATCAATATCGGAATATCACGAATAGTATCATAGAAAATCAAAATTTGTATCTTAATTTATATATAAATACACGTTTCTAACATGATAGTGTTTTCGATCCCAATTTCTTAG
The DNA here is from genome assembly GCA_036850885.1 of Lepidocyrtinus dapeste. Taxonomy (NCBI): domain Eukaryota; kingdom Metazoa; phylum Arthropoda; class Collembola; order Entomobryomorpha; family Entomobryidae; genus Lepidocyrtinus; species Lepidocyrtinus dapeste. The sequence goes on along the minus strand of JAANSQ010001037.1, from coordinate 7,657 downwards.
AGTTTAGTTGTTATTGTTGGTTAGTTGCGAAAATTTTTGTCAGTTTTAATATCCACAAATAATTTTTTTAATGTCATGACTTTGACTTTCAATACCTACATAAAAATCCTAATTTTAACTTAGTCTGACCACTAACTCCAAACAATTCCACAACCATTGATGGAAATATGGATCTTTGTTGAACAAATTATCATATTTTGATCTCTTGCATAAGCATTTCTAATCTCAGTGAATTATTATTCATTACCCACAGTTCATCATTGTGCTGCTGTAGTACAGTTTTCCAACTTTCTTCAGTTTATCAAGCTGCAAAGATATTTAGCTTGATAGTCTGAGCGATGTTTCCAGAGTTTTCATTTTTTTCCAGCTCTTTTTTGTCTTTTCACCTGAACTTTCTCTTGCTCCCTAACTCCGACCTTAGACTTTTTCAAATAAATTTCGCTAAACACACAACTTTCAATTTCTTACTGTTTCATGATCCTTGTTCTATTATGGCATTAGAGTTTTAAAGGAAGGGAACTCGAAGACCTTTTTGATTTCTTTCCACAATTCAACCTAAAAAGAAGCATCACGTCTCTAGAAAGCCTAGTAGCTATAGTTGAGCTTAAGAAGGCAATATATTGAAAGAATTTTCTATGCTATAAACCATATTCACTTTCGAGGATACTTCCTTTCAGCTAAAAAATGTTAAAAAGTTAAGTCTCCCAACGCCGGATATATTCTCTTCACCTGTATAATCGAGTAATGTACTTTCTCCAAGAAGATCCTCTTAGATATCTATTTTTGCACAAAAAATCCTCTCCCATAATCGTTCTTAATTACGCAAACATAGCAACTAACAATTACTTAGATGAAGAATAGTGATGTTTCAATAAGCCACGTAGTACAATAAAGCTTGACTTTAGAACTTCTGCTATTCTTTCCAATTTTTTTTGCAAATTTTTCAACGTGTTGGTCTCATTGAAGCATTCCCTAGAGATGAATCATCCTATCTACCTTAGAAATTTTTCGTATAGAAAGAGATGCTCGAATTTAATCGTGACTTCTTACCTCGGTATATAAAGAATCCTTTCAGCAACGACAAATCCAACTCGAAACAGTACATTTGATGCTGGTACAAATGGGATGATGAGGAACGTCAAAGCCACAAGCACATCCCGACGCGTTTCCCCCTGCGAATTTAAGGAAAGAGTCACTTTTTGAGTTCAATGAGTCGATCGATCAAAGTGCCTTTTTCTTAAAATAGTACAGAATCTATGGAAAAAAAAAGTTTTTTAAGTTGGCAAAAGCTCGTAGATGTAGTGTAGTGTAGACTTTTTCTCTTTAGTCCTCATCCTGTACCTTTTCTTGAGGGAATCATTGACTTGAGTCTTCCGTCAACACAATAGTTGTACATGAAGTACAGGAAATGAAACTTGACTAGGACTGATTCTCTATCGTAGCCTCCCATCATACTTTACTTTTTCGTGATATTATTTCGCACAGAAAATGCTCTTTTCTTAGTCCACGAAGAAAACCCACTTTCCTCTAGATACAATCTTTTCCTGGGGTTACGAGTAAAAGCACATAAAGGCAAACATATTGATAGTGTGTAGATTGGCTTTTCATTAAATAAACTTTTAAATATCCCACCGGGCATTCTCATATATGCTCCAAGTTAGTCACAAAAGTTTGATGGAACAAGAAAAAAAAATGATCTTTGGGAATTCAATATCGTGAAAAAAATATATTAAGGGTAGAAGCCTTGAGCCAAAAGAACCGTTTTGGAATCACTGAAAATATTTTGGGAAAATCTCGGAAGACATACAATGAAAATGTTGCTTACGTCGCAAAGCAATTTTTATCCAGGCTTATTTACACAAATAGGCATAGTTCGACCACAACGTACAAAGATAACACTCACATGTTTAGATTCAACTTACCTTCATAAAGGGATAAACACAGCTGGCAATAAGTAGAAGATAAAACAGAAGAGAAAGCGGCATACGATTGTCCGTCCAGCTCAGTATCAACGGGATTGAACCCATTTGCCAGTCATAATTTAGTGAAATGGGTGTAAGAAGAAGCCAAAAGTTGAAAGCGGGCAAATATGCAAATGTTCGAAACCTGGAACAGTTCCAATCACAAAAAGTAGAAAGATAGATAGGTCTACTCTCGAGAGTAAAACTCAAACTAATATTTGTCTCTTTACAAAACTCCCCCAAGTCTAAGGAAACTTATTTATCCTTTTATTAGTAGGCCAGATTCATTAAAGCAATGAAAATATGATGTTGTGCTCGAGAGGAAAATCTATTTCAACAATTTACCTAGTGTATTTGCATCTAGTAAAAGATGCGGGATTGTCTTGATCCGAGAACTGGGGCAGCGAACCTTGCAACATCAGGATACGAAAGCAAACAAGAGTGAAAGCCTAGGATCAACAAACAACAATAACAATAAAGTAAATACATTATTAAAGTTCACATGATGAAAAAAACTAAAGCGAGTTTTTCATTTTTTAGTGTGGCACCAACACAAAACAAGAGTTTACATTTCGCCCCTGCTTCCGCGCGCCGTCCTTACGGTTGTTGTGTGTATAAGTGTACTTAAAAGTTCCACCATTTAAAAAAAAAAACTTTCATGCATAACTCGAGCATGCTTTGCCTCCCGTCATCCTCCTCTTTCTGGGAACACTACTCAGGTAAAATGCAGAGGAGCGGGAACACTTCAGCAGAAAAATACAGCAGAATGAGTCTGTTTGTATGCAAGACTACAATCTATTATTTTACGAGCTTATTCTCTTCCCTCTTGAGAGAGATAGAAGGAAGCGGGGTACAAACAGTTTGTGTACATCAGAGATTTGTTAAACCGTGGAATCTCTGATCAAAACAATTTATTGTTACGGTAAGTCGACAACCTCTTTTTTTAGGAGGATGGATGCGGGAATCTTCTCTTTTACTTTTGAGCAGGTGGCCAACTCTAAGAAAAGAATGAGGCGAAATACTCCCATCCATATTTTTATCAAGTGGTTGTAAAGTGAGCGCTACTACTTTTCAGCAAGACTCTTATCATTTATTTATGAAACAATTGGGAGAGCTAGTGTTCTTTCTGCATTTTAGAAGAAAGTTAAGCAGGCTTTTTGTTCACTTCTCATTTTCAATTCCGATAAAGAGGTATATTATATGAATACTAGGAAACCTTTATTTCCCCTTCATTATAACTTTACTCTGCAAAAGTATATAAAACCTCACAATACCGCCGGCTTCTCAGCTTTAAATGATTTCAACAGGAAAGAATAAGTTTTTGTGTGGGAGCACGGTGCACGGTGAAAATTTTCTCAGTATGCTTTTTACACATTTATCTCTCTCCTTCCACTTCGATTGTAACATTTGCGTAATGTGATCCTCCTTCATCTACTTTTCATTCATTCATTCACTCAAAAAAAAACAAGTTTTTAGGGAGAGAGGGAGAAGAGTCTCAAATATTTAGATAGTGGCTTTATACCACTTGTATTAATGCAAAACTTTTTTCTTTTCTATTCAATTCATTCAAAAAAAACTAGTACGAAACCAAAGAGCAAAAAAGAGATAGAGGAAGAGAGGGGGTGAAACTGCCTTAAAAAATTGAGTATTTAGATTGTACTCCATGCAAAAGGAAAACTAAACTCCTTTGCTTTATCATTCGACATTCATTTTGAGAAACTTTAAACCTTGGGAACTGCTTAAAACATCCTTCGACAAAGACCTGGAAATGGTTGTGATCACTTGCACTAAAAGTGAAAGTTTAGTTCATATATTTTTTATTTTAAATGTGCGGATAGGGAAGAATACAATAAGAATCAAGAATGATTTGGTAGATGGGTAACGTAAATGGATTTATGTTCGTTTAAATAAGGAGTGTAAAGTATAAGCTATTTTAATTTGTAAAAGAGTAAAGCACGCTGCAAAAGTTGAAACACTTACCCCACAAGCCAAGAAGAAAAGTCTCCTTAACACCTGCTTCATTTCCGAAGATATCTGGCGTATTGAAAAGTAGCTGAGAAAGTAAAACATACAGTATGACTTATTAATATTCATTCTATTAAGCTTCTACCATTTTCCTAGTGTAAGCACTGTAGAATAAACATGAGCACGAAAAGGCTACGTGATCTTTCCCATACACTTCATTTTCCCTTTTCTAGAGAACGGCTTGCTTTGCACAAATTTGTCTTGTTTCACTCCAAGAAATTACGCTTCTGCAGAGCTGCGTAATCTGTATCAAAGTACTGTATTAGTTTGAAGAACAAAAACCATTTATCTTTTTTCTAAGAACTCGATACATGTAACGATGTAGCCAGAATTTTAAATACGTAAGTTTTAAAAAATCATTGGAAGCTGTGTATTTATAAGGGGTTGTATATGGAGTGGCATCGATTTCACTTTGACGTTCTGCTTGTCTGTATTTTCTTAAAAATCTTTCAAAATGTTGAATTGACTGTCTTAGATTTATAATAAGCCGTTCCATGATCAATCCATGTAACTCTAGCTAATCTGTATGGAGTAACCTAAGAACACACTACAGCAATATGAACCTATTTAATATCTTTTGGTAGGTAAAAAGAAGCAACAAGATCGGAGAAACTACAAAAAGGAGGAAATTCATGATCACATGCACACAAAATATATCTACAATTTATACACGAATGATGCAAACTACACAGGAGAAAGAAAATCACAATTTTTTATGCCACGCCAAACTTACTCGTTGGCAGCTTCCGCTTTGAATCGCGTTGTACGTGAAATCTAGCCCTGTAACATATCCATTTTTCTGTATCGTCCTGAACTTGATGAAATTCGAAGGGAAACTTAAAATAAAATGAGGCTTTTGTAGAACTGTACGCCTAAATTTTCTAAAAACCTAATGTGTATTTTCTTTCTTGAGCATTATGGCCTAAACTGTATACGAATGGAAAGGAAATATAATCATGATGATTGTTTTTCTCTTTCCTTCTTTCCTAGAATCTGATTCATTTCTTCGTTTCTCCTAGTTTGTTTTATCTTCTCCTTATTTATAAAACGCCTAAAGGTTTTTTATTGAAAAATATTTTTCCTCGATTAAGGTTGCACCATTTTGTTGGGAAAGCAGCCAGTAGTTTTTTTTTGGTGATGGTAACTTCCCTGTAGTGCAACTCCTGATGAATTATAATGTGTACAGAAAAAGAGGGATATTTCCCTTGGAATGTTTGAGCCTAGCTGATAATCATTGGTGGGATGATAATGATGACGATTCACAATCGGTAAGGCAATGATGATGCGGTTGTTCATTCTTATTTTTCCACTTGTTTGTAGACCATGATGAGGTTCGTGATAATCATGATGATGATGTGTGCGAGAAATGATGATGCTGATGAAAAGCAAACATGGAGATACTGTACAAACACTGAGGGTTTCACCACAAGGCTAAAGTATGACTTGCAATCTGCCACGTTCTCATCGGGAAATGAACGTACACGTGAAGTACGGGGGTATGGGAAAAATTACGCAATTTTCATGCTAATTGGTTCTTACTTCTTTCATCATTTCCTATAAATAGAAAACAAAAACTTACCTGATGAAATAATGACGATGAATGAAAACATCCCAAACAAAGTTGATTCCCAAAACTGTGATCCCATGTTCTTTGGATAGCATTGCTCCCATCGCGAGTGCTATTGAAATGAATAAATGCTTGTTGCTGTCACTCGTCATTCCATTCTTTCTTTGGCACCTACAGAACAAAAAAAAAGTTGGATTAGTCACTGGAAAAGATTTTTGAATCTGGTTCTTTATGGCCGTCACTGTATTTCCTGTCACTATGATTTGCTATAAGTTCTCACAAGTAGGCCATTCTATATATCGAATGTAACGTACAAAATGAACAGCGATAAGTAGTATTTTCCTTGTAGTCATGTACTTGCTTATTTCTAAGCTAATGTGTCCCCCTGAGGAAGGTAATATCCGGGTGGTTGCCTAAGCTAAAGAGAAAATTTGTCCGGATTTCTGTAGCGAATGACTGACTTTTCCGTTCACATGTCATTTACAAGTTTTACTAGGGTGAATGCCTATACACAGCTTCTATCAGAGACTGTTCTTAGAGTCTGTATCGAGCCGTTTTATCCTTTCGAGTCTCATGAGTTTCATCCTTTGCAATACCTTTCCTCTCAGATCCCCCCTCATTTGTTGATTTTGGCAGGTCCTTTACCAAATTAAATAAAGAAGTATTTTTTGGGAGCGAAAATCCTCTAAAAGTATGTATATAATAGAGTAGCCCAGAGACATTATGTACATCCTCCCCCCTTTCCCTGTCAACTTGGAGTAAGTACTTACCAAAGTACATAGATTGATTAGATCTCATACATTTCTTCACGCTTGCAATTTTTACCCTTGTCAAACCCAACTAGCTTGTCATACTTATCATCTTTGTCCTTGCCTTTTCCCTCTGATTCTGCTCTAAGCAATAGCTAGGACAATTGTCACTTGAAATCCAACAAAAGGATTTATGACAGGAGAATGCGTGAACACATTTTTCATGTCTTATAAGACTCTAATTCATCCTGAAATATGTCCAATACCTTTTTTCAACAAAATGAAATATATATATACAAAGTCAGAGTCACAGAGAACGTTGTGTGATGATGTAGCTTGGCCTGCATCCACCAACTCTTTTTTTACAGTAAATTGAAGGATGAGAACGGTGAGTCTAAGAGTAAACTCCTGATGCACATACTTACATATTTGCATACTCCTTATCCCTCGTTTTTTCAAAATGAACCTAACATTCAAAAGTTGTTTTTTTTCTTCCGTTCTTTGGAGGGTTCTACTTGTATAAAGGAATGTTTAAAATGCACTCCATTCTTCTCTTTCTAGTAATTTTCCTTTCTTCGAGTACACTGGATTTAAAGAAAGTTGCATTCGTATATGCCTTGTACACCGGTGACGGGGTTCACTGAACATTTCCTCCGGTACAAATTTTTTTATTCCATGATTCTAATAAAACAAACCCATTTTGGTTTCACATATCATCTCCCCTGGAGTAGCAGAGAGAAATATCATTATTCTCTCTGTTTCTTTCCTCTTCAAGGTTTCGAGTACACTGGATTTATAGAAAGTTGCATTCGTATATGCCTTGTACACCGGTGACGGGGCTCACTGAACATTTCCTCCGGTACAAATTTTTTTTATTCCATGATTCTAATAAAACAAACCCATTTCGGTTTCACATATCATCTCTCCTGGAGTAGCAGAGAGAAATATCATTATTCTCTCTGTTTCTTTCCTCTTCAAGGTTGAATGACTTGAAAAAATTGGATGACCCTTTAGTCGCTGGATATTTTTTCAAGATTGGATTTATGCCATGGAGGAAAGATACGATGAGCATAGTCCACTAGTCCACTTACGTACATTCTCGAAACTTATGACTTGGTGGTAAATGTAGTGCAGCGCCAATACTCTCGCTTCTAGCAGAAATCAGCGATGATGCTTTTTAGTCTAGTTTGGTCGGGGAAAAATACTCAAGTTTCGTTCTCTCAGGATTTGTTACTTTGCTCCTGTATGTCAAAAAGGTTATAAAAAGTGGACGGATTCGACATATGAGCTTCTTGTTTGGGATTACATCCATGATACAAAAACGATGCATACGTCCATGCTCCCCCGCGTCTCAA
>JAANSQ010001036.1:0-17187 GCA_036850885.1 Lepidocyrtinus dapeste | reverse complement strand
GATATAGATGAAAATCCAGCTGCCCGTGTCCACTATCAACTATCTCTTAACCTGACTGAACCTTTACAAAAAAAATTAATAAGGACTTTATGCAAGCTACATTCCATGAAAATCTGTTTCATCCCCTCCTTTCTCACAGAACCGTGAATAATTGAATTTTAATGGAAAGGAATGCCAGTCTGTACTTTAAGTGGTTACTTAAAACTCCAGATTCAATAAACAAAAAATGTTCCAGGAACGATGCTAGAGGCTTTTTAAAACTCATTTTTAGCTTAAATTACTTATATAAAGTATTTTATTTGTAATTTGAATTATGTTCTAGGGTTTTAAATTAGTGATCTGATGGGAGGGTGTTTAATGTCTGTAAAAACTCTCGGATTTATATCTTTTGTAATTAACAATTTCCTAGTTGCCTGACGTTAATAAGAATGAATCAAAGCGGACAAGCATGTTGAGACCAGGTCTGTGGAAGTGTCAAGGCTGTGCAGTTATTAGGTTTGAGAAGATTTATACAATTTACTAATCAAGTTTCAAGTTTGCTTGAGGATATACAAACCTTTATATTAAAATGTGGAAGTTGTTTACGGGAAGTAATACAAGTGCTATGGTAACGTACATGTATATATTTCCTATTTACCATTAACCCAGATGAAACACAACTTCTTGAACGGCGATTTGAGCCTTTTTCATCATGTCTTTAGATATACATATCTTCTCTACTTACACTTGATTTAACTTTATACTTGTTTAACTTGGAAGGAAAGTAATAATATTTCGAGTTTCAAACTTTTGCACTTCGTAAGTTACAATAAACATGGGAAACTTTGAGCTATTAAATATCACTTCAGTGCAATGGATTTCGTTTGAGGTCTACGGGAAAGTTGTCTTTCAACAACGATTTGCTTTTTCAGAAATTGAATTTGAAAAATATTGGATGGACTGTAGTACATTACAAATATTAGATAGATACTACTACTTCATTTCTCTCGTGGGACTATGACAACCATGACTTTCTCCGAAATAAACGCACACACGTGTGTCACCCTCATCACATCTCATTTCTCTTTGTCAACTTGTTTCCAAGACAACTTCGTTTTCAATTCAATTTATCGAAAAGGAAATACACGTGCTACTTCATATTTACTCATCTTGATGAAAAACCAAGAAGGCGATGGTTTATGACAGTCAGAAATAAAAAGAGAAGTTGCTGTAACATACGCTGGTCGTGAATTCTGTTTTAATCATGCAAAAACCCTTAGCCTTGAGGTTTTTTAAAACATCCACTACATGTTCGTAGTTTTTAGAAGAGAATTACATAATACCGTTTTGTCGACAACAAAGTATCTTTGCCTTGTTGTCCAGAAATGCAAATGTAATACTAAAATCAATCTATTAATGTAAATGTAATACTAAAATCAATCTATGTATTTAGAAATTTACCTAGACACACCTTTTGCATTAAAACTTAATTCCCAATGGGAATATCAGTGGAATCACATACTATTGGGCAATAAAGTTGAAGATAAACGTTAAGTCGAAATTCATTTGCCGAGTATTCGAATGGTTAGTAAAAATAGATAAAGTTCTAATATTTTAGGAGAAATTGCACTTGCATGGTGTATTATTATTGCGCCTAATAAGATATCAGGGTAAATGCTAGAGCCTCTCAAGAACACCGATTTACTAGGTACACAATACCGTCTAGCAAATACTTAATTCGTGTATTCAAACCCCAATCGAAAGTTGCAAAAGCACTTTACCTTTTAGCAAAAACCAGAAAACTCAACGTAAAGATAAAAGGTAAGATGTTCTGTATTTTTCGCGCTTTCAAGTGCCACTAGAGCCCACGCATAAGCTGCATAAAAGAAAGTTTCAGCTACTGCCCGCAATTACGAATGAATGTAATCTTATTTGCTAAAGAAGTTTATAAATAAAATAATTTCCCCACTCAGAATCCGTACTACGTAAGATTTTCATTTGTGTACCTACTTTGGCTCTACATAATCTCAAACGCTACGAAATATATGTATGTTATCGTAATAGGCAAAGAATCATTTTGTCTTTCTTCTGGCGCCAGAGTAGTAGCAAAAACAAACTTGTCAGACCTTTGACAGCTACTCCCAATATCATAATTCCACGTGGAATCTTTTTATTCTAACAAAGCGAGCTAACCTGTATTGGTAATGAGCTTGTTTGGAAGTATGCTTCCATTGTGATATTGACTAATTGTACTGGAAGAGTTGACCATCACCTTAATAAGAACTCTTCTTGAAAGCGGTTTAATGTTACGAAACAACCATAATATTCTAAACGTGAATAAAGGATGAAAGAAAACAAATACATAGTACTTTATCTCCGGCTAAGTTAAAATTGATTCGCAAAAAGATATGCCAAACCCCTACGATTTACGCAACTGGAACTTGATTCGAAAAAAGATTTCTTCAAATGATAGGTTCAATATGCGTATTGTCTTTGCTAATTAAATTTTATTCACCCCTTAAGATTCTTTTATTCCTGATGCTGAAATGAATTTATCAATTCACATTCCACTAGCTGGTTCCTCGTTTACAATTATTCATACTTTAAAAACATGTTGAAAAATATTTGTAATTATATTAATTTGTATACTGAGTATTTGGTTCTTATTCAATGTTTCGTACGTTGAACCTTTCCTCTCTCCGGGAATCGAATCCAAGCTTTAATTCGACATTCAGCACATTTTACTATTTCTCTTACCTAAAAGTTCTTTCTTTCTTCAACGAACTATGTAATTTATTTCCAGGAATACGCGAGGTTAAAAAGTTATGTAAGTACATCATTTAGAGTCAAACAAAATGCACTTAAGTTGTATATGTCTACTCCCAAAAGTGTGCAATTAGTAAGATATTTTACTGCCAAGATTCCATCATCATTCACTACCATTTATGCGTCTCCAAATTCTCAAGTTTTGATCTGGCATAGGTAGAAAGTTAGTGATATGATCATATGAATTGTCATTCTGGAATAATGCAACAAAAATGCAAAACTACGTAGCATATATCTGCAAAATTTGCGATTTGTCTATTTACGCATCTAATCTATGTTATAAACATAAATTTATCATAAAAAATATGCCAACACCAACAGTGTATCAGCCTAATATTCTTTTCCTGTCCGCTTTTTCCCGAGCATCTTATCTTCCAGTCAGAGGACACTCATCTTCCTAAAAGCCCTCATATTCATTTAAGCCACTCATGTACTTACATTTTAACGCAATGCATGTTTGTAAGTAAGAGTCAATATTGAATTTAATTATACGTTTAGTATAGTTGCATATCGCATTCGGCACGTCCGTCTTGCACAGATTGTGGTTAATACATTTATTAAATGGTGTGGTTTTGATCGTCCTAAGCATACACAATACCAAAGAGCGATAATTCATAAAAGAACAAATCAACAAAAACCATGTTGAGAGCTGGAAAAGCATCATTAATCTCAAATTGTTATCAGTTCTCTAATGTGGAGTAGGAAGTTAAGTGTAACCCGGCACTCATAAACTCACAATAGATAGTCTAATGCAAGCTTCATATTTTCGTGGAATTAAACTCTTGAGTTCGTATGAAAAATCTAATTTGATAAACGTAGTCTGAAAGTGAAACCCCAAAACCAGAAGAAGTTTGTTGCAGACAAGCGCATCATTAGAGCGTTTAGAGAATCGCAGTTTTGATACAAATCGACTTAAAAACTATTGTATTACTACTTGACGTAAACAATAAAGATTCAAGGATAACTTTATCATTTCTATAGGTGCATCATGATCAAAGTTCACATAATGTAAGGTTACTTACTTGAATCATATGCAAGTTGTATGAAGTATTTTGCATACGTGTAATTCACGAGCGTTCCTAAAAAATCCTAAGATCAAGAAACTTCAGTTGTTATTCTTAGAACCACAAGTGGAGACTTTTGCAGTTAAAAAATTGTGTGGTGTCACCGAATTGTGTAATTGTAGAATAGTGCCATTGTTTCCCATTTATGATATTTCTGTTACCACGAAATAGGCAATACTAAACTATTTTTATTTCATTGAACTGGGTTCATAGGATTAGGTTCAACCAACGTTTTTATATAACAAAGTGGAAAGTGTTTTCGGAGAGTAAAAAATAAAGTGATAAAGTTGTAAATCCAATTTTAAAATTTTTAGATAAGCTTCACGCTATCTATTAGGTAAGATGTCATTTTTAGTTTAGTTTTGATTTTTTAAGGAAATGAAATCAATGAAATAATGCGAACTAGACAGACTGGGGTTTTTTGGTAGAAAAAAAATTGTTCATTTCTTTTTCTCTAGGAAGTTATTATGGTTGAATTGACTGTGAAAGTTTTGATCAGGAAAAGCACTTAATCTTGTAGTTTGTGAGTAGAGTTGAGTTGAACAAAGTAGATGATATTTTTAATAGTGTCACGCAGTAGCCGTTAGCCATTAATAGGAATACTTGGAAAGGAATTTGAAGGAAAGAAGTATTTTCTTTCAGAATCGTCACTGATATCAATCCCAAAAATCAAGTAGTTCATTATTTCTCACGATAGGAGCAATTTCCACGCAAAGCCATGACGCGTTTTCGGTTCGTTATTTTCTAATTTTATCTTTTTATTTCCTTCCGAGGGAAGAAATGCTGTCCTTTAAGAAAACGGCCTTGGGCTTGACATACGCGGGGAAAGTGTACACTAGCCATGCATTAGGAACAAGAGGAAGGGGAAATATATTGGCTTCATCAGTCGTGGGTCTAGCATCTTTCTCACGATGTGGAACCAACGCTCTGAAGCATGGTCTTTTGGGAGCAGAGTGTGCAAGCGTTAAATACCCTAGGAGAATGTACCACCGTCCAAGCAAGTCCGGTGCAGGATCTGGTGGGAAAAATGCATCAAGCATGAAGCAACTTAGTGCCTTAGCACAACTACCAAGTCATGAAGAAGTGAGTAAAAATGCTGGAATATCTATGTACCCATAAATTAATAATGCTCATCAAATTAGATATCACATCGTTTCATACAAATCCTACGAGAATGCAGGTAGATATGGTATTGACTTACTCAAGGGTTTTGGATCAACGTGAATTTTCACATTAATCAAACCACTTTATCTGTTGGTACTCCAATTCCATAAATCATCAGGATATGTACATTGTAAAAGTATTTGCTCTTTCGATTAATTTATCTAGTATGCATATATACTGTGGTCTGTTGTCTAAATATAAGATGAGATGAGGCCTTATAAAAAAGTATACGATATAAAAAATCTATTATCTATTACTTATCTATGAAAACTGTATTTTGTCTAGCAATATGATCAACAAAAAAGGAGAAACGAAGATGTTGGGGTAATGACAGAATTGGTGAGAGACTTTCTCGAGCCTTCTGACTTTTACAAAGCTGTGAAGGAAATTGGCATCGATTTTTATACCGGTGTTCCAGATTCTCTTTTGAAAGGTACGTAAGCTTGTAACGTTCTTTGCTTAATCAACACTGACAATATTGACATCATTAGTTTAAAATGCCATACACTTTGCATACTTTTCGGGGCTACATGAAATATTCAGGAAAATGGGATAAGATAATAAACGTATGCTCCAACAATTACACTTTTATGTCAAGTCATTTGTAAAAGCTTCACTAAACACGTAAACGCTCTCCGAATTGTAATTAAGTCATTTATAAGCTAGAAATGGCTTTTCGCCCACATTTGTTAAAAGCATTTATTTAATTTTCTACCTATGATCATTCAGTTCAAATAACAAAGTAATAGTATCAGACAAATGTTATTTCCGTCTAGAACCGCTCCTGTTAGGTAAGCAAAGTATCTCTTTTTCCTGCATTAGTGAAAGTATTCCATTCCAAAGTTTCAGGTAAAAATCATAAATAAATAAAGTCGCGACTAGCTGAGTCGTAGACGAGCATGAAAGAATGATGGAAGGGGCTCAGGAATTAAACATTTCCTTGAGTACTTGATTTCAACAACACATCACCACATACATTATTGCAGGGTTATTGTTCAACACTTAATCTTAAGACGAAGAAAGGTAAAGTTTAAGCGAATGCAATAAGATGTATGTCTGCCTTTCTAAGCAATTATCACACAATACAAGTTCTTCCTCTCCAAATCAGTGTTTGCTTTAGGTACACAGTCAAACACATCTTATCATGCGAAGCCACATCTCTCTCCAAAATTAAATTAAGGGGATTTTCATTTCCGGAGAAAGTCATTCTACTGTGTTTACTCTGCAACTGTATCATTCTCATTTCATTCATGTCCCTGAGCGCAACCACTGATTATGTGTATAAAACAGATTTCTGCGCATTTGTCACGGACAACGTGCCAAGCTCTCACCATATAATCGCACCGAATGAGGGAGCCGCGGTGGCTATTGGGGCTGGCTATCACTTGGCGAGCTCTAAGGCGCCATTGGTATACATGCAGAATTCTGGATTGGGAAACTCGGTAAATCCTTTGGTGAGTTAGATACACTTTTTAAGCAATTTACTCTTCAGAACATGAAATGACTCTTTCATGATGAGACAAGACAAGAATTAAAATTGTGGTGAAAACGTGATAAAAGAACCTACAAGGTCCTTTTTTGTGGAAAGATTTGAGGCAAGAAGTGTAAATGTATGCTGAATTACGTAAACTTTAATTGGAATGCTCTTAGGTCAGTCTTTGTGCACCCGAGGTTTATTCCATCCCAATGCTACTCCTCATTGGTTAATTATTTAAAAAAAATTATCTAGCAAACTAATTACCACAAATATAACTTGTAGATTTCATTAACATGTTTATTAATTTCAGGATGGCGAGGAGAACCAGGTAAAAAAGTGAACTCATTCGTGAGGTCACCACTTTTAAAAAATATAATTCAGGATTCATTACGTCATTAGATTTGTAGCGGAGGAGTAAGAGTTGTTTCATTCATTTCTACTCGTGACTCCAAGATTTATAATGTTTTCTACCTTGCCACAGGTAAACGGGACGAACCACAGCATCGTGCCCAGGGCCAAGTTACTCCGGGACTTTTGGGTAAGTAGTTAAAGAATCGTGTAGGCGTTACAAGTTTTTTTTTAAACGTTTTTCCTTTTCCTCATTAACCAAATTTGTGAAATCCGGGGACGCTAGATTAAACCCAGTTCAATATTTATGTACACGATTTGAATCACATTACCCTGCCCACCTACGTAAAAAACTAAAAACTAGTTTGCATACGATAGAAGGGAAAAAACTTATTATTAGAGTACTTTCCAGCTCATTTATATCCTTAATAACATCCTTAGCACGAGTGCCTAGAGCCAAAAAAACAGCCACATCTTTGATGTTTAAGAACACGTTTTAAAACCACGGCTTTCCTTTTTACCCGAGCGAAAGCAAAACAGTTTTTTTTTCTAAAATACTTTCAACTTTGATCTAAATGTAGCTTGTTTGATGGGGTAGCTTGAAGCATAATCTCTATTATTTTTTAACATGCAGCGGCCTTGGGCATTCCATTTCAATCTTTGCCTGATTACTTTGAGGGGGCGCAGGTATGTAATGAGTTTGAAACCTAATAACAAATGTAGATGATTCAAAGGTCACGTCCAAGAAATAAACGTTAAAATGTGGTTAAAAAATGTTTTTATAGCAAGCTTTGTACACTGCGAAAAATCATATGGAGCGAACTCTAACTCCATATGCCCTCCTCGTAAAGAGACAAACTTTCACTCCATATAAAATGCAAAAGCGTACTGCACTCGATGAAGCGGAAACGCAGAAGATGAAGAGGGAGGATGCAATTGAAACTGTTCTGAAAAGTGTAGCTGACAAGGACGTTATCGTAGGTACTACGGGAATGTCCTCAAGGTAGACAAGATGTATGAATTATTAATGAAGGATGAAGGGAAAACGTATCACAGTAAACAATGAATAAAGACGTGGATAAATGTTTTCTCTTCTACTAAAAATTGACGGGCGGTACTATATTTGATAATAAACTAAGTTAATATGTTCGCTATGCCTCTAGGGAAATTTTCGAGCTCCGTGGAAAGCATGGACAAGGACATGAGAAGGATTTTCTTACAGTGGGATGCATGGGACATGCAACATCTATTGGACTGGGAATTGCCGTGCAAAAACCCAACAGGCGTGTGTTCGTCCTGGACGGAGATGGTGCTCTGATAATGCACATGGGTACATTGGCTACCGTGGCGCAGTAAGTATCGAATCAGTCAAAGCAGACGTTATTGACATTTTTATTTATAAATATTTATTTCGTAACTAAACCTTGAATTCTAGAATTGCCCCGAAGAACTTTGTTCATATTGTGCTAAATAATGGAGCTCATGACTCTGTCGGGGGCCAACCTTCTGCAGCAAGCAAAGATAATTTCTCCATTCCTGATTTAGCTATGGCTACAGGATATTCATCAGCTCAAGTAGCGTCAACAAACGAGGAAATTAACGAGGCTATTTTGAGGGTAAACCAACCAGGTGGAAATGGACCGCATTTGATCGAGATCAAGATTCGCAGAGGTTCGCGAAAGGATCTAGGACGTCCCACTAGGACTCCGGTGCAAAACAAGGAAGATTTTATGCATTTTGTGGCAATAAACACTGATTCTTAAAGTTTTTCATTTATGAATGAATTCACAGTTGAAATATGCAATCCATCACCACATACGTGGAAAAACCGAACAAATTTATTGAATAAAAATAAAATCGTTATGTAAACCTACTAATTGCTATTCAAATGTATCGTCCTCATCCGGATCATAGTCGTCATCATCATAAGAATCTTCTTCAGCATCAGACAAGGGTAACTTGTTAAGCTCAAGATCTTCTAGCGTACGGGTGGATGGTGCACTTTTATCAGACTGTTTTCCTTTAAATGACCGACTCCTTGAATCAAATTTCTTCACGCTTCTCCGCATTCTCTTTTGCTTAACTCTTCTATGTGGAGCAGCTTTCATTTTCTCTATAGGTTCAATGGCACCAGGAGGTATTGAAAAGGTCACTTTTGATTCCCCGGTTTCAAGTATTTTTCCTTCGAAAAAGACGCAATTATAAGCATTTCCTTATTCTCCTTCCAAATTGACAAAACTTACGATAGAAAGATTGTTACCTTTAGCCTGTAGCAGATTTTCAAGATAGTAGGTCATTATATAGCGAAAATACTCGAAAGAGCCATCCCTCAAAAAGCCATGTCTTTCGTCATAAGTCAATGTCCCCGCTTCAGCTCTCTTCTTTAAAGTGTCCATCAATTCTTTGATTTCATTTATTTTGATATCGCATAACTAAAAACAATTAGAATAAAGGGTCAAAGGTTTTCATAAGATAAATTTTAAGCGTCATAAGAGATAAAAAGACTCAAACCTGATAAAACATTTGAGATTTTGGAGGTATGTAGTCAGGTAAAAATCTGTGGGCTGTTTCAATAGAACCGCTCGAAATACTTAACAAGTGTCTTCTATAAACGACTGAAATAAAGAAAATTATAAGCTCAAGCTATTTAAACTCCTTTGAAAGAAATGTAGGTCCATTTTCAAATTCACATATAAACTGCCTTACAAGGAATACGGAAATCCACAGATTGATAGATGACAGTTATTGCCTTCTTTCTCGGATCCAGGCCAAATTTAATCCAAGAGTTTCTCCAAGGTCCATTTGAAGCAAAGTAAGCAAAATGGGGAATAATGTACTTTAGGGTTTGAGACGGGATTTTAGTAGCATACTCTAAAGCAACTTTTGACCAAATCGCGCGCTCCTCAAATTTAAGTCGGACTGCTTCAACCATCTCTTTTTTAATTTGCCGTCTTTCAATATCCACCAGAGCCAAACCCAAAGGCTGAGAAGGAACTTGAACCTGTTTCTCCTTAGAATCCACGAGAAAGTTATAGGATAAGGTGTATATAATTCGCTTGGTCCTGTTTGAATTAATGGAATCATCAGGAGGTATGACTTTGGATACTTTCTCCGATACAATGAGGTCTTCCAGGAATCCTCGCTAGGATGTACAAATAATTAATAAATTATTTTTGCATGAACATTAAAAACTAACGTGATTTCGTGAATCAGAAATATTTACAGGTGGGTGATCAATCCTAGACATTACAGGAGGAAGACCAAATGTAAGACAACCCCGACCTTCACTTTCTCCATCTCTAATTAAGTTATGCATTACAAGTTTTTCTGGGTTGTCTCGAGCACCAAACGTGGGAAAAATTTTGTCCTTTATGGAGACATAACTTCCATTCGATCTCTTCGACACGGGTAAATATTGGAAATCACAGATACCTGAAGAAAAAAATTTAGACAGTTCATGATAACAAAATCTTACATCAGATTTGGGTTTCACTTTTACAGCACCAACCGTTAAAATCATATGCACGATTAACAATTCCAAGTGGTTCTATTTCTAAAGATTTATCAGGTACGGTTTCTAAAATCTTGGGAATTTTCAAGTTGCAGTCGGTGGCACTCTTATCTCCAGGAACCCAGGCCTTCTTTGTTTTATTAAGTCTCATTTTTTCCTCGACCATTATCTGATCTTCCAGCAGAAGATCTTGCTGAGTTAACTTTTCACCATTTATTACGACAGTATTACTTCTTCCAGTTCCAGCTTTATGCAGTTGATTTCCAAGCAAAACATCATGGACAATATCAATGGCTGAGGGTTCCTGCCCTAGAGAATCCAAGTTGATCTTATTCGAGTCTGGTTTTGACTCTTCGGCAGAATTGGATGTTGAAGTGACACCAGCATTTTTCTTTCGTCTAACCCGAAGCAGAATTCCGCACGTAGAACGTCCCTGACCATTTACTCCATTACAGTAGGGATCGTTTGGTCGGAATTTCAACACTAATTTTTTGTTCGGCTGGTCCAATGTCTAGAAAAAGCAAATAATGTTTAATGGCAACAACAAGAAAACCAATAATCAAGTTTCAAAAAGTTGGAAACCGTACATTGGAAACTCCTATCAATATTCAAACTTACTTTAGAGATAGCCCCAATACCTCCCAAAGTGGATATGGCCTTTTCGTCATTTATAACGTTTGCTGGATACAATACCTGAGTTAATCTAGTATCGTCGTTGGATATAGTAAATTTGACCATGGAGGCAGGACCTACGTCTTTATCTGGATCTTCACCTCTCTCATACTTGATATTTTGAGCTTTCCTCATCCTTTCCCTTTCTGCGTGAATCTTTTCGAACAACATTTCAATGGGCTCTTCGATAGGATTTCCATCGACATCTTTATGCATCTTCAGTAACCTCCTAATTCTAGTCGGTTGACTCTTGTAATATTTTTTCGCATTAAAAATCCACGCGTGCCTCTCGCTAGCAAACGCATACTTCTTCAGGGCCTTTTTGAAACCTTCGGGAGGCTCCTTTAAGTAATCTACTTCAACCATGTTATCTTCACTGTCGGTTGTTGTAGAGCCTTCTTCATCAGAGTCCCTCACTTCTATGACTTCCACTTCATCATCTTCTGTTTGTAATGGTACTCTGTCATCACAGTCATCCTCAGGATGTAGCTGCGGCGGTGGCTGGTTAACATCAACATTTTGAAGATAACCTGTAGACGGTGGAGCTAATATTGGAGGAAGCTCATCATCAGACAAAATCTCTTCCTTTATCGCACGAGTGGTCAGTAGTTCAAAGTCTTCTCTTTCCTCTCCAGACGCAGAATCAGGATCCATGGTAGATTATTATATATTCATGCAGTTTCAGTACTTTAAATTCTATAAACCACTCTGTCAATCAAAGGTGACACAAGGAAATAATTAATTTCCCCAAGCTCCAAGAATGTTCAATTTTCTGAGACTTTTTTCTTCTTGGCAATGGCGGGGTACGTTTGTTTGTAAATCCAATTTTAAGGGGGTATTATGAGAAAATCGAATGAACGTTTAGACAATAACACTTTCCTTTGTCTCTATTAGCCGAACTGCAAACTATCTTTGTCTCCTTGAATCTGATCACACGTTTGCTCATGATTCCAATTTCCAATTATGAGTCATAATTTATGACCACGAATTCCATAAAGCAATGATGTTGTGGGTCATTTTATTGTGCAAGGATGACCAATTCGATGAGTGAGTCAAACTTGAAAGTGGGTTTTCTGATTGCAAGTGAAAGAGTAAATACTTTCGGGAAAATGTAATCGCTGCAATTTATAATTTTATATTTCATACAAATTAATTTATATTGAAGAAATGTACAATTAGTTAATGGTGAGTTTAGGAACAAATTAAAGACTTTAACGGTTAAATTAAATTGAACTTATGGTTAAATGCATATAGTACACCTTTCTCTAAATTAAGAATTTCGAATAGACACATTCCAAAAAAGTTTTAAATACTCTTGCGCTTCGACAATCTCAATATTTGGCTCCAAGTAGGCTACTTGACACATTTTAATATAATCGCAGATGATTGCTTCCATGTCTTTGTCAAAAGGCTGGAAAGCTTCTCCAAGAACACTGGTCTTAACCATGCTAAACCTTTCCTTCAACGTAGTCAAACTACTCATTAGCTTTTTCATATCAGTGACCTTGTCACAATACGGACATTTGACTTTGCCGTTGGCGGAATTCTTTCCTTCTATTTTCAACGCACATCCACAACTAGAGCATTTATTACGAGTTGGAGTTTTCCGTAGGTTTCCGTAAGAAGGCCAGTTTTCTGCACAAGGTGAACAGTTACATCTGAATAAGTACTGTGTCTGTAGTTTACTAATACGTTCTTGTCGAGCTTCAGTTAAATAAAGTGGCCCATAACAATCCAAAACTTCCTCTCCTTCAGAAATTTCTCGTAACGCCTTTAACAGGCACACCCGGCCCGGCGTGTTAATTCTATAAGCATTAGGATTACAACTATGGTTTGTTGTCGAAATGACAGGGTAGGTAGCTCCTCCGATCTCATCAATCTCCAAGTTTTTCTGATAGTCCTCCTCCTGAGTTAAATAGTTTGACTTTTTCTCAATATGATTTATTCCGTAAGCGTTGCAAGATGCTCCTTGAAGATGACGAAGAAATAAAGCAGCCACTCCCATTTCAAGGTTAGACATTTCGTTGAGATTTGGCGTGGTTTCTCCAGTGTCATCATTAAAATACCCAACGTGCTTCAAGCAAAGAGTTAAGTAAATTGACGAGATTGCTCGCTTTAGAAGATCAGCAGCATTCCGTTGATCGGAATTGGGCGTTTGAGAAAATACTGACAGGTATGATGAAGAGTCCAATTTTTTCTCGTCACTGAGTCCCATTATGAGATTTGGAGGCATCGAAAAATCATTATCAAAGAACTTGGTATACTCTCGTACAGTTTTGATCGGCGTAATGAGAAGGGTTCGATAACAAAGCAGAGCCATATTTCCAAGTTTTTGTGATGCGTCCAGCAACTTCAAGACTTTACACTCTTTTCCATGAAACGAGTCCATTGCCTGCTTTTGGCATTGAGCATCGCAGAATATGACCTGGATGGAAATTATAAAACAAAATGTTATATCCCTGAAATATTCACTTGCCAGAGAAAATAATGCTTTAATTCTTACGGATGCGCAGGAAATGCATGGAACTCCATCATAAACGCGCTGCAGACACCATGTACAAAACTTGTAATACATTGGTTTGGAAATGGCCCAGGCATATGGCATTTCTGCAATTATAGTTGAGCCTATGGAACATGAAGATGTGTTCAGATCCCTCCCAACTTGATTTTGAAAAAAATCACACTCTCTTTATTTTCATACCTGGAGGAATTTTGGCCTTTGCCACCATGTGCCTTCCTTTTTCAGGGGAATGTTTTAGCTCAACTTTGTCTGAGGTTCCTTTGATTTTATCAGATTCCCCCGCAAACAAAGTTGAAAATATAGTCAAATCCTCGTTCTCTGTGACTTTTGATAAAATGCAGCTTTTATCTTGTTTAGCCTTGGGATTAAGTTTGCGGATTCCTTCGATGGCCTTAAGAACTTTCACGATGCTCATCGTCCACTCAGACTTGCCCTCATTTGACATACTTATAGCCCTTAAGTGCTGGGCAGCGCACTGTAAAAGCTCTTTACTTTCATCCAGCTTTCCATTCTCAAAAAAACACACCGCTGCTTCGTACGTCATTTCTAAGGTTTTCTCATGACCAAGAAGCCACGCCCGAAGTAAATCTCTTAACGCGTTTTTATACTGCTTTCTTCTGAAGAGAACATTACTTCTGTCGAAAAACATTTGTGGAATGAGATTCCTCGAAGCATCTTCAACAGAAACCTCTTTCAAGGGACACTCCATAAATCTCTTCAGCAGATTCTTTTGATTTTCAGGTTCAAATGGATCAAGAACTGTTTCCTCGAATGACTCAGGTAAGGGGCAGTGTGCAATTGATTCCGTAAGAAGCTCCAAGGATTTTCCCTCTTTCCCCCGTTCCCAGAATTTCCTCGCTTTGATTTCATCTTTCTTTTCAAACGAATCGTTAACATTTCTTTGAAGCAAAGAATAAATATCTGGTTCTTCTGCGAGCAAGGCTTGGACTCGAAGTTTTTCGTTTTTTTCCTTTTTCATGAGTTGTAATATCGATTCTGACTTTTCTGACGACCTTACTCGGTTACAAAAACCTTCGTATAGGATGTCAAAAGGAATATGCATTGCTTCGAAACAAAACCGTTGTACAGATGAATAAATATATTTTCAAAATACACTTTCACAAGTTTAGAATAAACTTGAGCTGTAATTATATTAATTATCCAGGGAATTGCATTTTGTGGTGCTACAAGTTGAGTGAACTTTGCTAAACTAATTTGTTGATTGTATTTCTTCAAGCTTGCTAGCTTTCAATATTTGAATATTTTCTTTTTCAGGTTTCCAAAGATGTACATTGAATGGAGGCGTAATATTCTCTGGTGCTGCAAGAAACATGTGGCCACTTTTTCAAAATCTTTTTGTAAGTTTATGAAAGACTGGCTATAAATAGAAATCTTCAAACAAGACTGCCACTGCTTACATAAATTTTTATTACTTTCTTTTCATGACATCATGAAGCAAAGACCCAAAAACGAAACTGTGAACAGACTGCAGCTTTTTTCGCATGTAAATGACATGAACAGCTTGAAGCTATATGGCCATGTTTGTAGGGTTTGCGGTGTTTTGAAGATTGTGAAAACGAGATGTGGCTGTGATGAAAATTCATGCGAGATTGAGACTGCTCTCTAAACCTCCAATGTAGGACGCACGAAATGCCTAATTGCATATTTCCTGAAACAGTAAATTGGCCATCGGGCAGTTATTGCTTGTGGAAATTTTGCATCAGTTCATTTTCATTACGAATCAAAAGACTAATAATATGCGCTGAATGTGAGATAGGCATACATTTACAATTACTTGACAACTTTTAAAATGCAAGAAAAAAGAAATGATGTACACTATTAAAGCTTCATTTATTAAATAAACCAACAGAGTTAACGTAAAAATTACTTATTAATTACAAACGTATACAGAGATCTATTTTTAAGTTTTATGATTCACAGTAGATATATATGATGTAAAATAATATTTACCTAACCTAACTAGGTACATGATGCACTAATTACATTTGAACATTATCATAATAAGTGAGGAACTTCCGTACGATCAAAATTGAGAATTTTTTAAATTTATGAAAATCTGTACATTAAGTATGTAAAATTAATCACAACCTGATAGTTAATATTAGCAATTTTCGGAGGAAAAACGAAAAATAATTCATAAGTTATCACGGTCGGAGCACATTCGCTAAGAAAAAACACAACAATTCAGATACCCTAATTCATAGAAATTCACTTGCAACACCTCAATCAAATTCATCTTCGACCTGAGATTCTGTGTCTGAATCTATCTTTGTGCGTTTAAAACCAATAGCTTGTAAAATTGATACAGCCTTTCGTTTGATTTTCCCAAAAAATCCTTCTGAGCTAGAGTTCTTGGTGTTTGAAAGGTTAGGTTGACTTCCAGAGGTTGACCAGGACAAGGACATGTTTTCCTCCAATGGATTAAGAGTTTCTTCAGGCGAAATTTGAGCAGATTGTTGCGAATCGCTCAAAATGTCAGTAGCTGACCCTGAAGAGGCATCGATAGAAGTGGGTACAGTGGGAAGGCCTTCAATCCAACTACGAACAGAGGAGGAGCGATCGGAAGTTGGGATTGCCCCAAGTGGATTGTATCTGAAAAATGAATTAAAAGCTAGTAATTCAGATACCAAAGCCACAACGGGTAAAAATCATAGGTGAAAGTTTACACCTCACGTTAAACACTTACTTTTCCTCAACTGCTGCTATTACAGCACGTTTTCCCAATATTCTGATGAAGCCTCGTAAATACGCACTTTGTATGAGGTCGTCGATAACTTCTCCACAAAGCTCGTTCAAGATCTGGTCAAATGAAATTTCTTTAACCAGCTTTTCAATGACTGGTCCCACAATAACATTATAATGCGCTTCCGCTACTTCAGCAACAATGTTACTCAATCCTAATTGGGATTTGGAGGCAGACGCAATCATGTCGTTACAAACTTCCCCTACAATCAGATCAGCGCTTTCTTCACAGGCAATCAAAAGATCTTCTTCCGCAGCGAATTCCTGCTCGACCTCTTTAGCAATCATGGTGTTAACTACGTCGTCTACAATTCGTTCAAAGCATTGTGGAACAGCTTGTTCTAAGATACGCTCTTGGGGGAGAAAATCTTTGGCGCACTGTTTCAGATACGTTTTGATTACGCTGTCTTCAATACAGTTATACACCGTTTGAAGCGTTGCCTGCTTGATTTCCATTCCAGGTTTAATATCGTCCATGATGCTTTTCAATGGGAAAATGACGGTTCCAAGAGATTTACCAAACATCTGCGCCAAAGGAAATGGATGTTTTGGTCCGTAAAAGAACTGGCAAGCTAGAGCGTCACTGGCCACCGCAGTAGGAACTACTTTTAACCTGGTAATGTCTGGATTCAGAATTTCACTAAGACTACGTGAAGGGCGCGCAACACTACGCTCAATCAGAGTTTGACGAGGCAATCGTACTAGAGATTGTGTCGAAGCTGATGGCGATGATGATGTCTGCGAGTGAGTGACTTGCGATTGATGGCTAGATTGGGATGAATTAGCATTTGCAGAAGAAATTGAAGGAGGACCTTTATATATTTCGAGTTTTACGCATGTATTATGCTTTTGTTCTTTCTTG
>JAANSQ010001035.1:0-17191 GCA_036850885.1 Lepidocyrtinus dapeste | reverse complement strand
AAAGCTCATAACATCATCTTCATTTTATTTGCTCTGGGTTCTCTACACAAACTGCATAGACATCCAGATATTCTAGATGTAAAAGATTTTCATTTCATTTACTTTCTCCCTTCTCCCAATTTCAGCTTCCTGACTTCCCCCACTCCCTACTCTCTTCCTCCCTAGTTTTACAAGACTGACAACTATTGCACTTGTTCATAGTGCCTGTGTGATGCATCCATTTCATTGTGAAAACATCATAAAACTAGGGATTTTCAGATGATCATCAAAGAGTCCATCTCATTTCATTTCATAACCCTGAACACTTGTTCAGTCATCATAATGGAAGCTTACTGTGATCAGTGATCACGATCTTCCTTGTCATGCTAAAAAGCCAACACCCTTCCTACGTCATTAGAATTTATTGCCAATCTTAATTTAACGCATATATTGTTCGTTTGAGCCGTTCTAATGTTTGATAGCTGTATGGATATGCTAAGCAGTAGAAATACTTATGTAAGCCGCGTATTTACTGTTACTTATTCAAACTAATTTAGTTATAAATTCATTCACTGCACCTCGTCCTAACACCTTTTCTCTAGAATACCCCAAATAATTGAGTTAATTAGATTTTCGTCGTTGTAATGCGTCGAATGCATTTGAATTACACTACCGGCTTGAAAGAATTGTCTCCGAGATTTTAAAAGTTATTTGGATAAAAGTACTTTTCCAACATTTCATACTTTAAAAATTTCTTTACGAAAGTAAGAATGTAATGTGCATCTATGTTTAGCCTATTCCATTCTTTAAAAATTTCTTTACGAAAGTAAGAATGTAATGTGCATCTATGTTTAGCCTATTCCAATGTATCAGGCGATGTCAATGATGCCATTTGGATAACTGCGTCGAGAAAATCTCAGCGTTGAGATAAAAATGGCTTAAAGTTATGTTTATTTATTCCAAACGTACGTTTTGCCACCATGAGAGAACTTAACTGTAGAGACAGAAAACCATTTAGCATTATCGTTTAGCATGTAGGGATTATGTAGATTCTTGAAAATATTCTTGAGGACATATTCATTCACTCATTAATTTTGGCATTTTATCGATGTCAGTACACTTTCCCTCGTAAATATTGAGCTATCGATTAGGTGGCTTAGCTTATTTATTATTCTTTATGCAATTAGGCTTTGGCTAAAAATACTAGACTATTTTTAAATTTGGAGTAAGGATCCAGTCAACTTTCAGAACTTCCTCTGAAGCTGAAGCTGGGAAAGGGAATATTGAAAATTAGTGACGTTACATTTTGGTATCTGAGCACTTTATGCAAAAAATACAAAGTATTAGTAACGGTTTAATCCAATTACCCACACGTGACGAATAACTCAATTTACAAAGTTCTTCCTACTCTAAATTAGCATGTCTAATTCGAATCAACCTTTTGAGTGGCTAGAAAAATTTAAAAAATCTGAAACCCTTAAAGCCAAGTTAAAATGGGCGAAACGTGCCTTGTCCAATTTACATTGGTAGAGTAGAAATAGTTTGAAAATTACTTTAGAATTTTAATGCATACAACGTGCTTGTTTTCGCCCTGCATCAAATGCATCTTAATATTCTTAATGCAACTAATCCGGTTTCGCAGTTGGAGGAAATTGTTTGCTTAATGTGTTACCGTATCATGTCTTCAGGCTGGTAAACTAGCTTAGAAAAGCTATGATAACACAAGAAGGGTAATAAAGAAACCTATTAGCTAAACAAAGTAGTTTCGGTTTTCTAGAAAGTAAAACAAAAAATATAAAACTTTTTCTGTTTTTCTTTCGGTTTTGACAACGAGTAAACGAGTTCCAATGTAACCATTCACAATCAGTGTGTTCACCGAAGTACAAAGTAAAGGAAAAGCTAAACAGTATATGAATTGACTTGCGTAAACGCACACTGCATCCTTGTAAAAATACTTTTAATGTTGTTTTTACAGGTGCAGTGGGAAACCGAACGTCGGAAGGGGTAAAGTGACAATAACGACAACAACATGACCAACACCACAACCCACATGAAATAGCTTAAATAAACCTAAAGAAAACGTTTCTACGGATAAAACTAAAAAAATAGAGAGAGGATCTCAATGAAATTTCTAATTTTATTTTTGGACTCTGGCAGCTCAAAGATTATTTGTCTTACGTGAATTCCAGCTGAAGCTATGGTACTGGTCGAAGGACCAATGTCCGGCAAGTAAGTATATCGTGAGAGGGCCGAATTTTAGTAATTTAATTTCAAATTTTAGAGTGCAAATTATTATACAGATGCAATAATACGTAAATCACATTTTTGCGGAGTAAATTGTCACTTTTTCGTATTTTTTTTCTTATTGTCGAAAGGCAAGAAAGCATAAAATGACTCAGTTTAATCTACAGTATGACATCAGATATCAGTTGGCTCATATGCGGAACATGAGACACGATCAGACCACACAATCAATCAAAAAAAAGAATAAGATGACAATATGATAAAGGGATGAGTGATTCATAATCCAAAAACATTTGATTTCCACCTGTTCTCCTAAACTAAGCTCAATTGTGTCATCGCCAAATGGCATATGCTTCCATTTAAAGTTTAAGAAAGCTAAATTTAATTTTGATTTTAGCAGATGGAATTTACAAGGCAGATGCTGAGTAGTCTGTTTTACCAGAGAAAATGCTTAATTTCAGGATCGGATGTGGGTCCATTATCCGGATTTTTTTAAATGGAGAAAAAACCAACATATTGCATCATGATTGTTGAGTCTTTGTTCGTCATTCTTCTCATCATATTCATAAGTCACATGGACAGTGTGAAGGAATGACAGAAGGTATCAGTCTGTTTTTCATCACCAAAATGTATCTTCATTTTTTCCCGAAATCTGTTTCGTCTAGGCATAAGTTCCAGTCTGTGATTTTCCTTTATGGAGGGAATCCATAGACAGATGACGGGTAAACTGTTCTTTTTTAAGGAAACATCTGATGTTGTTCGTGAGTGAGCTTTGATGATAGAACAACAATTAGTCAGGGGAAGAATTAAATATATTTAGCAGAAAATGACTCGCTTGGGCGATTTCAATCCAGAAGACTTGGTCAGCTTTGCCTCATGGCGGGAAATATCATGGAAAACTTAGGACACTTTAATGGCTATTATTGTAAGAAATAAAAACCCTGATTCATTCTACATAAAAATACATTTGTCCAGAGATACTGACTCCACCTGACTCCCGCATTATAATGCAAATGGAACAGGTATTCATAAAATATCGAATAGAAGGATTACGCTCACTTTTATGACGTGAAAAGAAATAATGAAAGTGTCATTAATTATTGTGAATTAAGCTGTTCACCTGAATCATCCTCGGATCCTGAATATGAAGTTGCATAATTTTATCTTTAATGAAACGAGTAAGCAACGGACATAAATAGATTTCGTAAAATGCGGATTAGAATCTAGAGTGTCATGTCACCCCTTTATAAAATTCTATAAATACTTTAATACTTAAGCAGGTCCTTTATGTGTATCAACAATGTAACATATCATTAGGATGGATAAGCAACCTTAAAATGTAAATTAGATGGATCCTGCCCTTAAAACTTATATTAATATGGTAGTTTCCACCCCACTTTATAAGGTGGAATCTCACGTAGGAACACGTTAGAAAAATTATGCACACATGGCCATCTGTATACTAATATATCTAACAAAGAACGGAAGCTGCAACCCTTCAGTAGGCTCTTGTTTCTCTCAAGCTACACATCAATCCTAAGCACCATATGAACATCACGGTCATCATTAAAGTTTTTTCTGCGGCTTTTTTATTCCAATGTAACGTAAGATGCTTTGTGTAGACTTGTGTGGCCAAAGAGCCAGACCAACACCCGTCAACCCGTCCCGTTTCCTGAAAAGTTGCAGAGTTGGTATCAAATTTTTGAAACGGCCAGCGATCCTACAGTCTACAGTCCTCATGTTTCAGTCCTAAACTTTCAAATCGGACTCCAAAATAGTAGAAACTGTTTCTTTGGAGATTTGACCCAAGTACCAACTCTGATATTCCTTTTTAAATGAGTCATCAGCACGTAATCTGTCATATTTTAGCATCAATAAAATTTCACGCCTATCCGCAAACCAAATCCTAATACAATCGCGAAATTACAGATGAAGATGACAATTTGAATATCATTTCCTCATCATTCATCAAAATTAATTGGGATGACGCTGCGTTGCATAATGTCATCCGTAAAAAGCTAAAAGGTTTAAGCTGGAAGTTTAAGATTTTCCGGTAAAAGCAAAAAGAGATCCAAATTTTACGGGTGTTATTCCTGGGATATGTATTCAAAGCGACGTAATTTATTGCCTAATCCCATACCTATTTTAAACATTGCATCTAAATAAAAATAAAGTTTCATAAGAGCAATCTTGCATGTAAGCTTACCGTTTTACGTAACACGCATTTGACATTTTACGATTTTACAAGGTGCCTTTGTCTGCTACACAATTGTCCATGCTCTACACTTTACATGAGTCTAAATTGAACTGAAATGAAGCTTAGTAATGAGCAAAGATGACAAACAGGTACAAAGTAAGTATTCTAACTTGGGCGATCACTCTAATCATTATCAGCCGACATTATAAAAGGAGACAAGGAGGGCAGGTGTAGTCTACCAAACCATGCATCATCTACTCTCCAGACTTAAATCTTTGAATCTTTTTTAGGTATCGTGATGATGACGCATCCATATAGCTTTCATCTATCCCAAAGAGTTGAGAATCTACAAGGGGTGACTAAACTAGGAAACGTACAATCTCAAAAAAATGAATTGTAACAAAAGAGTTTTCCTTTATTTGGTGAAAGAAGCCAAAAAAAGAAAGATCTCATCTAAAAAATACTGTACACAATGCAATATGATCTAAAGTCCTTAGTATCTTTGAAAATGATCATTTTACAGCACGGAACACAATACAGCGAAAAAAATGCTTTTTAAAGGCACTTGTATCATCATCGACATCCATCTCCTTCCATGGAAGTTTACCCTTTTAAATCTCTAGACCCACTTTCAAATTCGAAATTTTGAATGCCTCGCACGCAGATTGGAAACAATATATTTGAGTCTATTTATGGCGAGTCATCATCATCAAGCCAAAAAAAAGGTAAAGATTCGACGAGACACAAAAAAAGTCACTGGAAAAGTCGCATAAAGAAACGACTGAAATTCTAACCAGGACTTTTGTATACTCATTGAGAATTCAAATGAAAGAATTCTTAGGTTCAGTCGTAAAGTTAAATGGTATTTTTAAAAGGTCTCGTGTTGACTGGAATGGCATGCTCGCACGTTCTACAAACACTAAAGAAATTGAAGGAGTAAGGGAAATTGACGGAGAAAAATCGATTTGTGTAGTTTCTTTTTTAATGTCTGAGTCTGAGGCATATAGCCAAAAAATAAGCATTGTCAAGTAGTAACTAATTTTCCTAGGAAAGTTTCCAGTTAGCTGTTTTCTTGACTGTAATTGGAAGTCATTGAATCATAACCATAATATTTTGCCTCATAATACTCATTTTTGGCTTACATGACGAATCACTGATGATCTAATCCCGACAATTTATGGCAAAGGTGATGAGCGATTAAGCACTGTATATTCAACGATTCTCTCCATGGCTCAAGTGACAGCTGCATTCCCACCAAAAACGTCTTGAGACAGGAGGGCAGCCACTATACAATTTCCATGATTTCAAGGAAGCTGATGAATTTGATGATTCAGCAGTACTTGCAATTTTCGTCTACTCGGACACATTTTATTGGGGAGTATTCGCGCATGTAGATTTTCACATTTTCACCAGTATAAATTGTCACGTTTGCCATGCACTCCATTCACACTTGACTTTTATGACCTGTGGTTTTGAGCTTTTGCGTTTGTTATGATTTTAAGAGACTGTTACGTTCAAAGAGAATGTAGGATTAAATAAAGCTACTATTTGTTCTCGATGAATACTCAACTTAGTAAGTTAATAAGTTTAATTAGGTTTTGCACAATAAATCTCTTTGTACAAACAACTGGGTGCATTAAACGTTGCTAGAAACCCAAACAATTTTAATTCATATCGTGGAAACTAGCCTTCACCAGTGTTCACACGGTCGCAGAGAAAGGACATCGCAATTTGCGAATTAAGAGGAATTTGAGATGTCAGAGTAGGGTTCAAAACGTTAACATTCTTGGTGGGCATAATGTTTACAAAAATATGAACTTGGGCCTACACAAATTGTTATGATTCATTCAATAATAAAGCGTAGAGTAAATTTTTCAATGAAAATACGTATTTTAAATGTTGCCGCCACTAATTCATCGCTCACCATTCATCTGTTGAGTAGTAGAGCTCTATGCGTTCACATTTGTCCGACAGATGTCGTTTTTGGATAGGCGAGTGAAAATGCTTTGACTATTTTTGGGAATGCCCAATGAAACCAATGAGTTTAGACTTTAAATGTTTTATTAATATTTTTCATTTTATTTATTGATGTTATCTTTTTCTTTTGTCTGTCCATTTTTAGGATAAAATTAACTGCTGTAGGAATTGTGGTAGATGTACTGTTACTTAATTTTAGTAGAATATTTTTGGTATCAGTTTTGTTTGAATCTAGGCTACATCTACTGTAAATTATCCATAAATTATTAATATTGCTTACTTAAATTAAACTCTACCTAGGTGATAACGGAAACTATTCACATCGATAATCATCTTTGTTCATATTGAGTGCAGGTGCACAGAATAATTATACAAAGAGATTATCTTTTTTACTCTTTGAGACCGGTACAAATGAGCTACTCCAAAAAAAACTCGAAGAGTTTAGTAAATATTATGCAACTTGGATTGGAGAGATCAATAAAATTAACATATAATTTACAATAAACCTTAAGCTATTCCTATGTACTCATTTATGTACAAAAAAATTCGTCAGGATTGTGCCATTTCAGTAAAAAACCAAAAATCAGCTAAAGTTTTGCGTAGGAGAATACCCTCCCCAAATTCTAGCGATTTAGATTTTTTTCCGTCTTAAAAACTAAAACTTGTACAAAGGAGCTTATAGAGTAGCTAATATTAACACTTTATAAACACGATATTTGACAGGAAATGCACCCTATAGAAAAAAAACAACGAATTACAATCTTTGTCACTTGCTGCTTATTTGGACATTTTTTAATGTACCAAATTTTAACTAAAATTAAACTATACAAATACCAACGAATCTAAACTAATTAAAAATTTTAATCACTCCGAAACTATACTCTCCTGTACATTATTAAACAATAGGGTTAATGTAAATTACGCTAGGAAAAAACTCCAAAAAAATCACAGACACAGAAAACAAGAGTTAAATTAAAGTGAATAATGAAGTCAACCCCAAATCAAACCTACGCCCATTTGTACCGAATGATGTTGGTATTCAGTAGAGCCAAAACCGAAACATTTTCTTTTTGAATTCGCATTTTCAAATTTTCAAACTTTATCTTTCCTTATCTCTTTTTGTCACCCGTCAACCTTTCCGTTTTCTAGCTGAACCATATAATGAAAATAATTACGAGATTAGCTTGAATTGGAGCATTCCTATAGATTCAAATAAGATTTTTTCTTGGGGAGTAGACCACCCACAAAAAATACTACGCATATGGTGCCATATGATGATGATAAACCTTTTTTCGGAAAGTTTCTTACTGCTCCACAAGAAAAAGAAACAGAAGCTTTTTTTACTAAATCACTTTGATTGACTCATTACCCAAGCTGAGAGTAGATAATTGGACCTAGATTCCAGTGTAATTTCCCATGTCAAAGTAGTACCACAAGTATAGTGTAGAATAACGTTCATTTTTTCATTTTTTTGTGTTGCATAGCATGACGTGTTGTTTTTGGCTTGGTGTTGGCCTAATACTCTACTTTTTTCTTAGCTTCGCTACATTGAATACGATGACAAGGAAATCTTGATTTTAGTTTCCTTACTTGCATCCAACCTTTTACACTTGGTCACAAATCAAAAACGAAATTTATATCGATCGATTTCATCCCACGAAACAGAGTGAGAAAGAAAACGCGACAAAAATACAGAAGTCATGCTTAGTTTAAGCCCAGAAAGTTACGTCGTCATAGAAAAGGTATTCCTTCTACAGTTCTACGCTTCTTTTCAAATAACTCTTTTTAATTATTCAAGCTTTTTGAGTACTCTCAAACTCTCCGCCTTTCATTGTTTTCCTTCTCGAACGATCCCAATCTCTTAACTTCTTGATGAAATGTCTCGGTTTTCTTAACATCTCCTAGATGTTCTAGCTCCTCTAGATCTTCATCAATCCACATCACTACACTGTCAGGATATTTTTAGCGTACGGTTTCTTCATTAGTATTGCATCCGAAATTATTTACAATTCAAACTAGAATTTTTTTTAAACTACGGTGGCCTACTCTATAGTTCAAATTAGCACGAAGAAAAAGTTTCTTTAGTAGGAGACAGGTCTTGTGTCAACATCAGTAGAAGGCGACTTATCCATCAATTGTGGAATCTGTAAGAAGAAGAAAAAAATGTCATTATTCTCAAAATAAACTTCCTCGATGCATTTACATCATCCTAACATTTCCAAGCTGCACACGTAGAATCAAGCTAATAGAATACAAATAGGTAGGGTGTGTGTGATGTCTGAGGTGTAAGCTAAGTTTTTGGAGAGATCTACCTCAAAAACAAAATACCTCGCGAAATAATCTTTCTTTAAAAATACACAAATGTGTATACACTTTGTAATAAATCATGTTTGCTCAAGCTCACAAATACTGAACAAAGTATATTTTCCAAAGGAATTTTAACAAAGGATAAAATTGAAAAAAAAATACTAAACCCATACAACATTTTAGGGAGGAAAGAACAAAGAAACGCTAATCATTCTCAATCCTCATCATTCATTTAGCATTTTTCTATTTGTGTGGCTGTACAATCTACTGGGATGCTTTTTCTCTAGAAAATTATTCAAGATTTAGGCTGGATAAGTGTAAAAAGTTTAAAGAGTTAAGTCAAGCTAGAAAAAGTCATTAAGTGTAAAAAAGCAAACAGCATATAGAACATGATTATCATCATTTTTAATGACGAGCTTAAAACTAAATGTTAAAGTGCCGACTGATTTAGAACTAAAAGTCTTTGAGCTTATTGGACTTGGGAGTTGGGAAATCCTAGAAATATTTAAGCAGTATGAGGAGATTACATGGAGGCTTGTAAAGTTTTTAAGATTATGAATACCTTTGGCTCTAAATGTTGAGATACTGGAACACAGAATCGAGGAATCGAGTTGACTACGAAATTAGGAAAAAATTACGTTCATAAAGAGGAGATTTGTGGGTGATGAAGTCATCAAACTTAAACTTTCCTCTTTGATAAACTGTTCACACACGGATTAAAATTGTAGATTGCACGTTACACTTTTTCTAATCCTTAACACTATCACGAACGTTAAACTAAAAATGTTTTTGTTTTCTGGGGCAAAATGATAGTCTCTTTTTGTATTTAAAAATACTACACTCGCTATGAGTCCGTAGAAAATTTAAGGTTTCCACAAAGTCCAATGACAGGATGGCAAGTTGAGGTAAGTCAGATGAGATCAGGCAGACACAGAAGACCAGCAGGAAAGACATAGAAAAGAGAAAAAACCAGATTCCATTTTGTTAGATCACAGATAAAAAAGATTATTTGTTTAAGTAACAATAAAAAATTAATATTTTATTCTTTGTAAATTATTGTAAAGAATGTTTTGATATTTTCTGCTCTTTGCACTTTTTCATGCCATGCATACTTTTGAAAGGATGAAATGCGATGACTCTTAAAGATAAAATTTCTTTCTTGACTTGCTCAACCTACCGTAAGCATAGTTGAACGTGTGAAATTCCTTAAGGAAAAATAAAATTGTCAACGTTTGTATGCGAATCATTATTTTATTTCATTTTCAAAGGCCCTTTTTCTACTTTTTGAAGTTATCTTGATGAAAAATCTTTTAATTTTTTATACTCTGTTCAACACTGAATTGAGCTTGATGTAATTCTTCTTCCGTGTTCTTGAAACTATATAGCGCAATGAAATAAATGAAATGCTATATGTCGATCAAGGATGTTTTTCAAG
This sequence comes from Lepidocyrtinus dapeste, assembly GCA_036850885.1. Taxonomy (NCBI): domain Eukaryota; kingdom Metazoa; phylum Arthropoda; class Collembola; order Entomobryomorpha; family Entomobryidae; genus Lepidocyrtinus; species Lepidocyrtinus dapeste. The sequence continues at coordinate 7,052 of JAANSQ010001035.1, read as the reverse complement.
TGTAGGAATAAAAAAGTCGCTCAAATGAGACGATCGGGGGAGTTTGGAGTTTCAGATTCAGAAAAAATATCTATTTCTCAAAAGGCGTCTAAAATGAAAACAGTAACAGCTAAATCAACAGTTTCTCATTTCATTATGAGAAAGAGACTCTAGTTGAGTTGTCAACCATCACCAGATAGAAAATTGGCTGTCTATCTGTCCTGAATTTTGTTTGGGTTGGCGATGCAATAAAAAACCAATGAAATCGCTGAAATCAGTTTGATTCACCCCAAAAATATTTATATAATGATCTTGATTTTTTGCATAATCATATGAAATCCATGAAGGAATGTAGAGAACATACCGAATTTACAGCTCGAAACCTACTCTTAACAATTTAAACGAAATGTGCAGCCTGTAAGCAATCAATCTTTGTAGATACTTTAGGTTCTCTAAAATATTACAAAGACTCTTTCAAGACGCTCCAAAGATGAAAAACAACAATAAAATTTTCTTTTGAACTAAAAGTGCTCATATTGCACACACACACTCACTCCTTCATCCTTTTCGCATCCCATTTTCCATTATAGATTATTGTTGTTATTGCAGTTATTATTATTATTACGTACATTTTTCATGATGCAGTCAGCCAGGTGTGCAGATTAGGAAGGAAGACTATGTTTTAGTGAAAGTATTTTTTTGCTTGCTTGTCACAAACTCACAAGCTAAAAAGTCAAGTTACTTTACAGAGATTTTTTTTCTGGGGAGCTAGAGGCTACACACAATATTTTATTCTTCTTCATCTTTCATAATGTACATAATCAAGCGTACATGAAGCCTTTAAATGTTTGCAGCTGTGTGTGCTATTTCCTTCAAGAAAATTAGAGACTCCCTACTCCCAACAGTTTATTTCGCCAGATACCAGAGGCAAGATGTAGACGATCATAATAATAATGATATGGTTTCGGGCTGATCTGTTCTATTCAACTGAAACGTAGATTTTGAAAGGCACCAAAACTTCAAAACTCTAGTCCTCCACATCAATTCCTCCCAGAAAGTCTTTTTATTACACTTGGAGTATACTAGAAATGGAGGGATACTGCCAAACTGTAGTAAGTTGGAGAATTTATAATGCACAAATGTGCCTCGAATGACTCGATGTTGAGGACGGTGGTGATGATGATGTTGAAAATTGCAAAATAATGTTTCACAACATTCTCTATTCAACAACAATGTAAAATGGGATTCTTGACAAAGTCACGTTCTTCTTTTGAGAAAGATTCTTTTAAATTTTTCTATCTCTTTTATGATCCATTATTGCGTACAAGATGGATGAGGGAAGGACGTAAGAGAAAAGATTTTTTTGTGATTATAATGTAGTGGAGAGCGAAACGAAATGCTATGAATCATTTGAGGAGGATCAAGCAAAAATGATGATTACAGTCGTGTCTACAAGTCTACACGTTTTTCAAATTCTTTAGCGTTTTTGCTTATTTTCGTGAAAAAAAAGAATGCATGAATGTAACATAAAAATCGTTATGAGATACCTCTAATCTCACTAAATTTGTTTTCTGTACGAATACAGACTGTTTAAAAAACACCGCACCGGCCATTTAACTTGACGTTTGAACGTAACCATGCTGCAGGTAATCAAAAAAATGATGAAGGAGGACAAAATCCTAAAGATCCTAAAGATCTGTTTGGGGTTTGAATGAGATGCGAAATGTACGCAGGCATTTTACAAGTGTACAGCAATTTTAACGACTATTCAACCAAGAAGAAACAACCAATTTTTTAGGGGATTCGAAGACTCCAAGGAAATTCAAAAACATTCTCGGCTAAGTATCTCCCTTTAAATTTTAAATTAGCCTTTTCAAATCTCTGCTAAATCAAGCGTAACCTCATGCAAAAATGTGAATTAAATTATTTCGGGGTAAATTTTTTAGCTCTCGTTTCATGGAATTTTCCGAGTACATTTAGTTCCACATTCAATTTTGATGAAACTGCATATATAAATTGTTGCAAATGAATCGAAAAATTTACAATTTCAACGCTCAGCTGAACACACTGAGAGTAAGAAGATGGGAATCGTGAGAAAGCTCTTAATTCATAAAAAAGTATTCTGTTACTTTTCATTACTTTAAATCGACAAGTACCTAAACTCGTTCAGTTCACGCTGTGCAATAGATTACATTAGCTTCAAAGAAGAAGAAGTCGTGATCAAAGAATTGAGAATTTGAGAATTTTTCCTTAAAAAAAATCTCATCTTATATCGATCGATGATTGCAATTTAGCTGCAGTCTGTAAAGTTGTCCAAAATCGAAATTCTTTTGAGAAATGTCGTGTTTTTTTGAGTGAGTCATGTTCTTTTTTTGCTTCAATAATCAACTTATTTAGAGACCTACTCAATCCAAGTGAATGCCTTGGGATGGGATAGTGTGATGGAATGAGATTATCTCAAACCCCATCCCATAGCTTTATCTTGTCTAGTGTCCAAATGGGACCCAAGGGACCGTTTTAAGTTGACTTACGCTCTAATTTTGGACTTTTTAGTAGACTAAAAATACATTATTCCCCCCACAAGCCTAACATCAAGTATAAGACTTATGCATTCAATGGAATTTACTTTTTTCGAATGTTTTAAGGCATTTAATGCAATAAAATTCAATTCATGAGACTAAAAATACTAAAGACTTATACTACCCCAAATTATTCTACTGACCAAAGAGCATGCCTAAGCACGCACAAACTCATACAACTCTACAGAAATAACGCAGCTGTGAAATAAAAATTGCAAGATTTTTTCCCTAAAGTGAATCCATTACCTTTGAAAGCTTGAAAAGTGTCGTTACTACAGTAAGTCACGATTTCTCTGAGAAAAATATGGTTAACCGCATCAGCCTTTTTGGGTAATGCAATGAAGAAAATGAATGAACAGCATACTAAGCGTAGTACTACAGTGGGACCGGAACTGAGGCACTTTTTATTCCTTACAAAGTCGTGCATTTTCCACCACAATATTTAGCTCAGCTGCACCATCACTTTGATTATCCTTGGGAAGCATAAAGCCCAAATAAATGTAGTAGAATGTATGCATCATGCACGTGCGCTTTCCACTGAATCTAAAGGCAAATGTTAAGCCTTGATGAGAAAGTCATAATGTAGAAAATGTAGAACTGTACAAGTTATGGTTTTAGTAGACAAGGGCCATATATTCTTTTGAAAGTATGACCAAGCGACAACTGCATCGAACATAAAGCATCCAAATATCTGATAATTATCTTGACTTTCATTCCAATATTACCCCTGAGCAAAACCAAGTGTTCATTTAGTAACATGTGTCCTTTCTACGATTTCCTTATTACAGCAGCATTTCTGTCAATCAATAAGTCACACTATCAAAACTAATTTTTCATCGTGAAAGTGGACAATAGGGCGCTTATGTAAAATCTCAAACAATGTATTTAGTGCAAACCAAGTGTTTCCTCTTGACCAACTGAGGACACTTGCACCCATCGACTCATCTAATCAGTACATTTCGGCTAAATTTCCAATTTGTTTTTTCCTTGTGCAAATTTCCCATTTATTTACTTTTTTTCCCGAAAATACATTTTTTATTTTGGGGACACTCAGTGCAGATGTTCATATACAAAAGAGATCATTTAGTGTTATCTAGTCAAGATAACCCTTTTAACTTTATACCGCTGACATGGTGATGCTTCTATGCACTGAGATTCTGATTACTTTAAGCTTCTGCTTCACTCGTAAAAAGGATGAAAAACGTAGAAGAAAACACTTGCAGAGCTTCTGATAAGCGAAATGTTGACCATTCATCATCTCACAGCCGGTGGTTTTCGCAGTTTAGTTTATTTAGCTAAAATATACATAGGATTCTGATCATGGCATTCCGATACTGTTCGTGAGTGTTTCATGATTCACGACTTTTTTTGCTACGCTGCCTTGCCTTCGGCCCCATACAGAATTATGAAGAAGAGTGCAGATGGTCACTGATTGATAGCGACAAAATAGTATACGCGTAATATTCATACGTAATCTATGTAGTTTTTTACACAGATGTGCAGAAAAAAGAATACATTGGATGACCTCGACTTCATCTAAAGTGTATGGGATGCTGGGATACCTATCTGTATCCACGAAAGCTAACATCTCATCTCTCTGCCTCCCTTGTCTATCGAGCGCGCAGCTGCATGCACTGAAATTCTCAAATTCGCTTCGGATCAGCATCATCATCAACTCATATCAGACATTGTTAATCACAATCCAAATAAAAAATAAAAACACAAAAATTTTCACGAGAGTTTAGTGCGTTTCTGTCGAGAATACTTGGACTCTCTGAGAGTTTGGATTGAGATGAGTTGATTGCACGAGTGCTGCTACTTGTCACCCCCTCACACAAAAACCAAATGCCAAATCGATAGGGATTGGGCTGTCGATCGGCTCATATGCCTTCTGCCCTTTTTGCTGTTCTTTGTCCTTTCATACTTCCTGATTAAAAATTATGGCCAAAGAATCAAAAATCATAAATGAAACTAGGCTAGAACAATGCATCTTCATTTTTATTGGTTTTATTCGCAGGTGCAGATGCATCTTTAATCTCATCTTCTCATTCAGCCCTTTCCCATCCTCAGTGCAACCCTTTTCTTTCGAATTACAGTAATTTCAAGCTCATTTCTATACTTCAGACTCGTATAATTATTTGCAATTTTTTTCTTTTCCTTTTCCCAACTGCATCCTCAAACAAACAAACTGAAAAAATGAATCATTTTTTTTCTCACAAATGTATACTGCGTACTGCTTTCATGACCTATAAACCCTTTCTGTCATTACATCTTACAAAATTACGTAGATTCTACATAGCTTCTCAGTAGCTTCTGCTATACACAAAGTGTAAAAATGTATGGCAATTTAGATAGGTAATCACACGATTACAGATATTAAGGAACGAGATGACGAGAGATATTCAGGCTAAAAAAAATATTTAAGCATTGAGAACTTGAACATCACGCTTCTTCGCTCATTACCACCAATCAAGATGATTTTTTTGATGATGAGCCCCAAAGACCAAAACCACCAGAGAATGAAATTGTATCGTAGAGAATTTCGCTGATTTTTGACTCACTCCATACAAAATGAGATGACACAAAAGCGGTCTCTTTAGGGATTAGATGTACTTTATTGGCTAATTTAAAATGCATTTTGAAACTTGATTCGCAAATAGTTTCCATAGAGCAATCCCCAATTACAGTTTGATGTTTGATCTTGTCCTAATCCTTTCATGTGATTTCGCAAATCTAATATGCCTCTTTGTATCATCACATATTTATATCCTACCTAATACAGTTTATAGTGCTATATGGCTTTGTTCATGGTACTAAAATGATGATTATTCTTTCTGTCATTTATTATTTTGTGTCATCATCTCAGCTCGTCATCATCACCATCATTTTTTTTGATGGTGCAGGTGTCTCGTTCACCTCTTTTTTCGCAAGACAAAACACTTTTTCATTTTTATTTCACCTCCTCCCATTTTATTCTCGAAAGAAAGAATAGAATCTACTAATTGCATACTACATCTACTGGGATTTTAAATGGTATGGCGCTCAGCAAAAAGAGACACTCTTGCTTCCGATGTGGTAAGCGCAATTAAACTTTTATTTTTTCCCTTTTCCCTAAAGCTTTTGTTTTTCTATGGTACCTACTGCCTACTGTTCAGGTGGATTGCAGTAGTTTGCGGGTTTTTCTCAGATGACGGAGGTGATCATCTCATGATTGCCACATTCATCCTCATCATCATTATCACTGAGCTACATGATAAGTACAAGAACTTCTCAGGAATTTTCTCAAGAGAAACTCACTTCTGAGCTGTTCACACGGGAAAATATGGAAAGAGCTTTGGTTTTAAGAGGAAATGAAAATGAATTAAGAGGAAATGATGAGAAAATATTTTTCTACGTTCCACTAAACATATGAACACGTACTGACTTTGATTGTCTTTCAAGAGAGCACGTGAAGTATACAGAAAAATATTTTTAAAGCTATAAAAATTATGGTAGCGCACATGAGACGATGAGACTGAGGAAAATAGATTGTTTTAGGTGTTTTCCTAACAAATGGTTTGTCGGAAGTGTCATCCTTTGTCATATTTTTTTTCGAAGATTTAATGCCAGATTTAGAATAATTTGAGCTTGAATGCGGAAAGAAAGTCATGCCATGCGCTGTTTGGCTCCTTATGAAAGTGCAGAGAGCAGAAAATTTGAAAGTTAAAAAGACAAATTTGAATTTGACTATGGTAGTTTTAGATAGCTTGAGTGCAGGTGATTTGAAAGATTTCTAATGTGAATTATTCTATTAAAATTTTAAAATGTAGTTAAATTAAAAATTACCTCGTGAGCTTGGCTCCCGCCACCACCGCTGACATTGCTAGGATTTGAAATAACGCAAAGAGGCTGCCTCTGATGAGGATGGTGTAGGGAGGAGGAACTAGAGGTGGTATTGGAGGAGGAGGTATTGATCACATTAAGTGTGATTGTTTCAATAGGACTGGAGACTTGGGAGATGATACTGGCTGACTCCATGTCAAAGTCGTTGTCTCCCGTGCTAGGTGGAAGGCCCAAAGTCGTTCTTAAGTCGCGAATGTAGTCAATTACATGCGTAATAACCTCCAGCTTGGACAATCTGAATGTTAATGATGAAATACCCTCATAAATCCAAACATTTCAATTCTAGGCAGTGATTCAAATGATAACATTTTTTACATGAAATGAAAAATTTACCTTCTGTTCTTGGGCATGAAGGGGACCAACTCCTGCAACTTAGTTAAGTACGCCTTAATCTCCCCATTCTCTTCTTCTTTATGACTTGACTTGACATGACCTGTCCTATGTTTTGACTTGTGCACTTTACCATCTCTCACTCCCCCCATAGCCTGTCCGCTTGATTCTACCTGCGCCTTCATTTCACCTCGAAAGAAAACACCTTTAAACAAATTCCACTTGATTTACTCTTTCGTCTCAACGTCTCAAGCTTCACCAGATTCACCTTAAGCACACTTT
>JAANSQ010001034.1:0-17191 GCA_036850885.1 Lepidocyrtinus dapeste | reverse complement strand
GCCTTCTCCACAGGAAAGAGTTTTAGCTCGCTATCGGCTGTTTAAGAAGGACGTTCAAGTTGCCATCGATGAGCGAGGGTGAAATGACCTGTACAGCGTCTGACATTGCAAATTTAAATTTATAAATCCTCTCGATATTTTTACACTTTTTTACGACATAAGTGCGTCAACAATAAAGAAATATTTTAAAATTCAACTTTAGTTTTTACAAAGGGCCTGCACAAATATTTTTCAACTTGAACTCAAACTGAAAACCAAATTCAATCTTGTCGTCCCTTTCTTTTCATTACTTCTTCTTTGCCCTTGCCTTTTCTGTACCGTTTGAATCGTCGAGATATATGTACGTTTTACAATTGTTCAACTGACTCAGCCTATTACATGTAAATGTAAGCATTTTTATCAGAAGGCAGAAACTTAAAAGCTATTGCATTCCATTGCAACAGAATAACTTTTTTGCAGTTCTCCTTCATACAAAAAGCATACCTTCGCCATCTGATCGTTTTCTCAGTGTTCAATATACGTAAACCCACTACCTACTTTTGATGCTGATGCAAATAAATGTAGGAAGAGAATCAAACGGCAGAGACCATGAAAATGAAAAAAAAAAATCTTATTGTTCTGTATAAATACTATGCTTTTTGCTTTGTTACACAATTTTTAAGTCTGCTGGCATGAAATGATATTAGTGCAAGTCAAATACTAAATATATCTTGGTTTAAGTTTCCAGACAAGACATAATATTTTTATTGCACACGAAAATAAAAATTAAAAGTTTTCCTGAACTCGAAAATACACACCTATCTTTATGTGACCCATCTACTTGGTCGCATACAATCATTAAAATATTTTCTCATGAAAAAAAATTAATCCTACGAGTCTAAAGTTACCCCAGATTAAGAATAAGGGAAGTGATGGAGAATTATTCTGTGTTGCAACATGGAATGAGTAAACGACTCTCTGATGTGATGACGCGAGACATTAGAATTTTAATCCTTCCATTGATCCTGTAGGATTTAAAAGCGTCACATTTAGATAAACTAGCAGCGTATGCAGGTATTTAAAAACTCTCCATCCCAAAATGAAAAAAATACGATCATCATCAGCATCGGCTTTCAAGCGACTACCTACAAGTTTCTCGTTCACGTTCAGTTCTCAGGAAAAAAGAAGGAAAAGTCTAGAGCGTTTCGTCTCTGCACTTACTTCTCATCATGTGAACTGTTCCTTGTGTGTGAATAGAGTTCAAGGAGAAACGTGAAACGATCATTTTTTTCTACAGTGAGAGACTACAAGCCGATTGCGATTCTTTACATGCAGCAGCGAGATAGAGAGCGAAGATCATCATAATATTCATCATGATGACGCTGCGCTGCTGAACATACTACATAATAGCTTGGGCTCACAATCACTCACTTCAGTCCACTCTCTCAGTTTAAAGTGGAGAGGCGGAATGTGATGTGATGTGGTGGATGTGCTGTTTGCTCAACTAGTTTAATTCAGCCTTTTGAGCTGAGCACCACAACCAACTTTACGTTGCTTGAATCCAATCCACGTGAAAAAAAATTTCATTCCTTTCCTCATTTCTCATGCTGAACGAGCGTTGTATTCGTTGTATTTGTGCAGACAGTCTCCTCGATAAAAGGCACTTTGTACGCAGCGTTTTTTCCCTTTCAGTATATAGTTTTCTGCTGGCGTTGCCTCGATTTTATTGTCTGACGGAAAACAAGGAAGAAACAAAGGGAAAATACACATGCCATACTACTAACTTTACTTTGCCCAGCCTTTTCCTATTTGCTAAGCAAGCAAGCCAAAGCTAGCCAGCGTTTTTCCTCTGTTGTTAATAGCTGGTTTCGAGGAGATCGAGTGCTACAGAAGCGCATTATAATAGATGGCAAAAGTTCCGTTCGTTTAATGCATGCCTATTGAATATGAAATTGAGCTTGCTGCTTTTCTGCAGTTCTACAGATATTCAGATGGAAGAGGGAGTAGAAAATGTAGAATACCACCTTGCCTGAACAACCAACCTAGCTTTAGAAGAGAACTTGACTCAAACCTTCTCCATTTCTTGTTCCTGAATAACGCTACGAGACAAGGGAAATACACGAAACTCGATTTGGGTTTTCGAGGGGAAAAAGTTTTACTTTGCAGTAGTAGCAGAAGCATAGAAAGAAAAGCCTTTAAAAATCGAACCAAGTTATGTCTAGGAAAGGAAGGAGCTTTTGAGCTAAAGCAGGCTTTACTTTTCTCACAACAGCAGTGAGTGAGCGAACAAACAAAAAGCTCCTTCTTTACGGAATTCCATTTTGAGACGAAGCAAAAGAGAGAGACTCTTTTTCTGGCGTGCATCATCATCATATCATGGCAGGCAGGCAGGGCAGGGGCTGTAAAAACTTTTCGCCTTGGCTTCGATGATAAAAAGAATGCGGCAACAACTAAAGTATTCGAGTTGGAGAGAAGCAGAACAGAAAATTTCATTTCACATGGTTTACTCTGCATTTATTCGATTCCCCCAACCGACTCAACTTGTAAGTTTTTTATATGACAGCCTACAAAGCCTGGCGATAGTCTTAGAAAAGGAGAAGCAATGGAATGAACGATAAAAAGAACTCTAGTCCCATACCATTCACTTCACTCATTCTATTTCGTGCGCTTTGAAAAGTCAAAGGAAGGAGGATAGATGAATGCAAAAAGCGATTCAATGCTAGCAGCAGCAACCAAACCAACTTGAGAATTATGTTGTGTTCAATTTATTGTGATGCCATGGCACGCCATGCCACAAACAAGGCTCAATCAACACTAAAAACTTTTCGCGTTTTTTGCCCATGTTCATGCATGTAGATGTAGTTTATAATAAAAAGTGATTTTGATTACGATGCGATGCAAAGTATAATGTTTCATGCTTTTATGTGAGAAACATAAACTTTTTGTAATAATTTTTTGTGTGAGAAAGCTCACTACACGAAACTCTGGCTTTCGTTTTTACAGAATACTTACTCGCATCGCATAATGGGCGAAATGGCAATGGCACGGAATGATAACCTAGCCAAGCACATCACATCGCTAACATCAGCACTGAGCCAAAGCCAGCCCAAACTTGCATATACAGACAAAAATTTGAGTTGTGTAAGTAGTTCTCGTTCTCTTCATCTTACTTAACTGTGCCTATGTAATGGCTCACAGTTTTACCACACACGGAATATCTAATTCTAAAAGGAAAAAAAGCTTAGATCAGAAAAGAACAAATACTTAGTCGAAAACTCATACTCTCCAAAACGAAAAGCAATATATCGAACAATAGTGAAGAATAAGCTCTCCCAGAACAGAAAAAAAACTCAAACATTATTGCTCGAAACATGCATCAGAAAACAAACTGAACAAAGTGAGTAAGCAGAAAAAGGGAAGCGTGAATACTTACTTTGCATTGAATTACATGAAAATATACCTAGGCCAGGCCACGGCTTCACTTGCATTACCCAACTAAACTCTTGAAAAACAGCCCCACCATTATTATTTCGCCTTGTCTCATTTCATGTCATTGTGCACATCAGCCTACCATTCTCATAGGATTTGGTCTTGGTAGCACATAGCGCAGCGTTAGCTGTAGCCACATAGTCGAAGCTTTTTTAGTTGAAGCCAACATCCTTTTTCCTTCATATCATCCTTGGTTCACTTCAGTATCGAGTTGTACATCAGAGAGTCAAGAGCTGAGGGGGTCTCGTTTTCGTCCTCTTCTTCCTTTGCCGTAATAGTGAATCGAAAAAAGGAATACCAAATAATACAATCATTTTACCAAAAACTAAAATAAATATCGTGAAACAATCTTTTTTTCTTCTCATATTCATCCTTGGCCACCACCAAAGCATATAGGTATCTCTTCTCTCTCCCTCTCACTGACTTGACTTAAGGAATGTTTTCAACTTTTCCAATTTCTACACTGTAATCATCATTTCATTACCAAAGCCATAAGAGGCAAGAAGGCAAAGGCTCCAATCCAAAATCCCAAGTTGAAGTAGTTGGTGGGGAAGCCAAAAGGAAAAAAGGAGGATTGAAAAAAAACTCAATAGGTCTTTTCATTTAGCTGTGCTGCTGCTATTGCTATGCAAAGAAAAGATGTTCCATGATCCTTCTTAGAAGCCCATTCCATTCTCCCTTTGATTCTAAAGAAAAGCGTAGAGACCAAGTGCGGTGGAATAGAGTTCGTGTAAGTGAGTGTGCATTATTTTTCAGGGGACGAATGAAAGTACATTGGATCCAAATACCAAGAACTTGTCAGTAATAGCTGAACCATTGGGAAGCACGGAGAGAGTTCCTTTTTGTCCATATCTTAGTCACCCGTAATCATCGTCATCGTCGTCATCAAGAGCCATCCTATTCCCAGTTTTCGAAGCATTGCATAGTCACTTGGCTTCTTCCTCACCGTCAACCACCCGATTCTATATATCTTTTTACCCTTCTTCTTCTCCTTCTTCTCTCCGAGAGGATATCTGGGAATTCACAAGAGAAGTTCTAGCAGTATTGGACACGACTAGCTTGTTGAAGGAAGCATCACATTACACTCTCCTTTCGTCATCTCATCGATTCAATCCTTGCAGAGAGAACAAAAGCTGACCTAAACCAAAAAGAGAGTTCATTTTCTTCAAAGGAAAAAACTGCATTTTCTAGCAAAGCAGGGCAAAGACAAAAGTGCATCTTGTGCTGGTGCAAAGTGCAACCTGCGAAAAAAAAATCTTGCATGCATTTTTCAAAACTAAAACTTCGCTTTCGCAAATATAAAATAATAAAATAGAAAATTTTGGAGTGCGTGAAACAATTCAATAAAGTGCCGTTTTTAAGTGCTTACCCAAGTCATAAAAAAAGGTAAAAAAAATTAATATGAATTCAGCTAAATTTTCATTTCCTTAAATAATAATGGTATATTCATCGAATCAACGAGAATCTTATAGAATTACTACTTGAAAGTTTAATGCAAATTGTGCGAATGTGAAATAGGTGCATGTTGAACTGTAATATGATTATCAAACGTCTCTTATCATATCTACATCACCGTTCATGAAATCCTGAATGCTGATTGACCATGAGCCAAACAAGATGTAGAGAAAAAAGAAAATTGAATGATTTTTTTATTCTGGTTACCTTAAATGAAAAAACGCGTAAATGAAATGAAATGGCTTAGCATATTAAGCACGCAATTTCACATGCAGTTTGCACTTTCTGAAAAAGTGTCACAGAAAAGAAAGATCCGTTCGATTTCAGGGTTCAAAGGTATACGATGGAAAGTGTAAGAAGCCGTTTGTCCTGTTCAGGTGGTGGCTAGTTCATCTTAATCACCCCAACCTACGTATGTATATCGTATAGACTTGCACCTTAGCTCAGATGAAATCAAGTCCAAGGAATAGAGGCAAGAAAGTTGTTTCAAGATGAAAACAAGTTGAATGCCAGAATGAGAGAGAAATATAGAAATGTGGCCTTTTTCAAAAGTGTCCGGTTTTACGGTGTCTGTCACTTAAATTTATTGATAATAATTCCCTAAGTGCATTCAATCCCATGAATTCCTGCACATTAACAAAGTCCTGCGATTCCAACACGGTCCCTTAAATGAAAAACTAATATGCTCTTTATAGCTTTTCCTCTCAGTCTTTTTTTCAAGTTGGTAAATTGGTTCTTATTGTACCTCTGAAAAAAAACCGTCAACTTTTTGGCTTAAATCTATCCAAAACGAAAACCTTAGGAAATCTACAAGACAAGGTACACTTTCTTTGAGAGATGCAACGAGGGCTTTTATCCTATATGAATAGGATAAGTAAGGAAGGGAACTACCAGGATTTTCCTTCTTGCTTGCTTGCTTCATATTGTTCAGAAGAAAGAGGGTTCTTCCCTTTTCATCACCTCTCTCCCTATACATTTTATAGATTTTGTTTTTCAAAAATATCCTTGCTTGCATACACTTAGATAGACTGAGAAAATATTATTCTGAAGCTAGACTCTCTCTCTCTGGATAAATATCCTCGTAGATTTGGACTCGAGAAAAAGGGAAGAAGGGGAGCAAACAAGCAGGAAGAAAGGGAGCAAGAGCAGAAACCAAGGCAAGAAATAAAGTATAGAGCTAGTGCAGGAAAAAAACCTTAAGGTCTTTTGGGGTGTTACGTCGAAAATTCACACGCAACGCACACACACTCTCTCACACACAAAATACAACAGACATTTTTTTCAAACAAGAAAAGAAAAGACAAAGGATTTTTTATATGGGTACGTCATGTAGGTAGTACAGTACGTAAGCATAAAAGTAAAAATTGTTTTTTGGTCAATCATGAGAAGTTTTATAATAAGTTTCCTACTCAAGAGATGATCTGAATGAAAGTATGCATTAAAGATTATGCATAATAGATAATTATATAATCGTTGGACAGACGTTTTATGCACTTTATACTTTTGTATTTTACTACGTAGTAGTATTAAACCAAATAGATACTACGTAATTCTACTATTTTATAATATATCGTCATCATAACAGTTTGCAACTCATAAAGGTAGAATAACAGTTTAGTAGTGCATTGCACTGCACTCGAATCGAACCGTCTATTCTGTAGTAAGCAAGATAAGCCACACTCTTTCTTTTCTGGTTTAACCTGAAGTGAACCTGAAAGTACTTCTTGCTTCTCTCGTTTCATATGAAAACCACAGTTTTCACTTGTTTCTGAAACTTTAACTTTTGATCATCACAAGAGCTTCTCATGTAAACTTTCAATTAAAGCAAAGAAAGTGAACCAAATGCAAAGTAATTTAGAAATTCTAGTAAGATGTCTATTTCTAGACCCCAATAAAGCTGCAATGGTTGGAAAAGTTTCAGAGAAATTAAAATTTTGTTGGAGCTAGGTTTTTTGATTACTTTAGTTTGATTTTTTAAACTCCTGAAATTTAGCAATGATGCATCATGCATCTACGGGAAACAAAGGCTATTTTTTATGATTTGGGTATGTAAAATTGCATTACAACCCGAACGTTTTCTTTGTTTGCATCTGCATATAAAACATAATGGCTATTCGTTAGATTTCGTAAAAAAAAACATCGATGTGACTTTGAAGATGCTACAAGCTTCAGTTACAAACTGAGATTTCGCAATTGATTTTCTCTTAAAAGATGCAAATATTCAGGCGTATTTATGCACATAAAAATCGTTAGAGTAGAGAGTCTAGTCAGTTGTTTGAGTGAGGCAGGTGTAAAGCAAAAATGTAGGATTCAATGAAGCAGCAAATATAATTGAGTTGCGTGGTGTTCTCCTCCTCATTGTTATTACTGCAACTGACACCTACTACTCCAACTCCAACCTCAGTGCATGTGGTAGGAGCAGAGCTTGGTAACCTTTGTTTTCATGTAACTGGTTACAGTTACTTTTCTATAAAAGTTTCAAATGGGGTTACAAGTTACAGTTACAGTTACTTTCTGAAAAATATTAAGGTTACAAGTTACAGTTACAATTACTTTTTGAAAAACCTTAAGGTTACAAGTTACAGTTACAATTACTTTTTGAAAAACCTTAAGGTTACAAGTTACAGTTACAATTACTTTTTGAAAAACCTTAAGGTTACAAGTTACAGTTACAATTACTTTTTGAAANTTAAGGTTACAAGTTACCGTTACAGTTACTTTTTGAAAAAACTTTAAGGTTACAAGTTACAGTTACTTTCATTCCGTAGATGAGTTACAATTGCATTTAAGTCACAAGATGAATAAATTAATCTTAAAGCTTAATCCTTTCATATAAATGACTTATGCGTTTACTTTTCACAGAATAATGGAATTTCGTTTGCTGGCCGCAGCCTGAAATTCAACGCTTGTATCGTGAAAAAGAGGTGTGCAATAAAAGCTGCCTCTGAACGGATTGATTTTAACTACTCTTTCATAATATACTCACACTCACTTGCTTACTTCATGCACTCGAGTATAAGCTGAAATCCAAAAATTATTATTTGTAACTCTTAACCGAAGTAGGTTACAGTTACAGTTACTTTTTCTTTGAGTTGGAAAGAAAGGTTACACAGTTACAGTTACTTTCCTGTATAACTTAAAGGAGGGGTTACAGTTACAGTTACTTTTTCAAGGGCTCACACATGTATGGTTACAGTTACAGTTACTTTCTCAGGGCCTCGTACCTATATAGTTACAGTTACAGTTAGTAACTGTAACTGTAACCGTAACTGTAACTGTAACCTTTTTCCAACAGTTACCAAGCTCTGTCATTCAGAAAGTAATTTTGATTAAAAGTCTTGAAAAAAATTTGAGCAACTACAGCAGTTTTTTCGATCTTCCGGTTTACACTTGAAACTCCCATCCACGGCCTCGACCAACGACAAGCGATATTTCATCTGCTGAGTCAACGGTGGCATCTTTGATCGCGGTACAATGAACGTCGAGAGATTAAACAAGTCCAAGAAAACTTTGTATCGGTCACTATATGTTAAGAAATAGTTAATAGATTCACGTTCTAACAAATAAGATAATCCTGGTCCATTTTCCCGAATTTGTTAAAATGTGTTATACCTTAGCGTAGAACGTAAGTATTGATAACCAGAGGAACCCCCAGTGCCTAATTGTTGGGATCCAAGCATACGCTGAACTAACAGCACGTGGTTATAACGCCACTTTGTAATGAATGAATCAAAGTCCATCAAAGAAGAGAGGAGCTGGTATGGCTGATTAAATCGCGGCTCGTCCCGGTAAAATGTTATTAGAATTGCACCCCTCAAAGCCTTGTGAGAAAATCGACGCTCGCCTCGTTTCACCAGAGCGTTATGAATGGTTTCATCGAAAACTGATTCAAACTGTTCCTTCTTCTTTTTTGCATTGTACTCCAGAGCTATTTTCCTATTTTCATTAATTTCTTTCTAAACACAAAAAGTAATCAAGAAAATTGTACTGTTCCAAAAATCAAATTTGATCTATACTCTAAGTTCAGCATTATCATATACGTGGAAACCCTAAAGTTTAAATATAAAATACTTACCTTAGCTTCTGCTTCATCAACATTTAACAATGCTTCGACAGCAGAGCGATACTTTTCCCAAAAATTAAATCCAGATTCTTCTAACCCAGGAGTTCGTTCAAGCCATCTGAAATGATTGAATCCAGAAAAATGAACAATGTTATTTTTACGGTACTTTTTAAATTAAACTTTATAAAAAATGCAAAATGTTGTACAGATTTAGGCAATTCACCTCTCAACTAGATCACACAATGAGGGCTCAACCTCAGAGCTTTTCAGTTGGGTAGCTGACGGTTCGTCGGAAAAGACTGCAATGTAGTGATCCTTGTTATACCGTGCTCTATGCTCCTGAGCAATAGGTAACAGGCATTGGAGGGAATCAAACGCGGAATCATGAATTAGAGTTAGATTGGGAATCAGCCTAAAGTCATTTAGTTTGTTAGTAAATACCTGTTTGACTCCCAACTTATTTTCCAACAGCCGAAATTGTAAAGACTGAAATCCTGAGGCAGGAGAGAGATAATGCCTGAATTCCATGAAATCTAATGGCGTCATGGTTTCCAAAATAGTCGTCTGATCAACAAGAAGCTGAAAACCCCCAAAAGACCTTGACAAATGAAATGGTAAATTATGTGGGTAAATAAACTTTACGATTTTTTAACCTTTAGAATAAGCACACATCTCTGCATCCTCTTCAGAATTTCCAACATAAGCCTCTCGTCCAGCTCAGACTTTATGAACAAGTTTCGAACAGAATCTACTTCGAAAAGTATTTGCTTGAACCAGAGCTCATATGCTAAAGAATAACGGCGAATTCATTAGAAACTTTTAGAAATCTGCGGTAACCAAATATGATGCTCGTGTGAACAATGACCAACCTTGGTGTGTTACGATGAATAAATGTTCATCATGCACAGCATTACTTTTTTCAGCGCTAACTAGACGCTGCGCTCCAAGGACTTTGTCCAACTGTAAATAATCTCCATAAAGATAGCCATCGTTAGCTGCAGCCATGTTGAAGCCGAACTGGGACAAATCGTCCCCTCTGTAAATGAAAACACCAATTTTTAGAAACTTTTCAACATACAATAGAACATAAAATCCTTTAAGTTTAAATGGACCAAACTTTAAATTCTTACTGAAATGGACAGGTCATCTTAATATTGTAATTGCAGGTCTTTCTCTATAACATGTAGTCAAAATCTTTTGGTCTTTTCAGAAGCAATTAATTTAACTCAGAGAAACATAAATATGTAGTAACTTTTCGGTGGTTGTACAATACAATCAACCTGTGCAATGATTTTGGGGTGGGTTGAGATTCATCGCCCAGAAATTCCTTACACTTTTAATGAGCAAGCTTCGCAAACCCTTGTAGGAAACACATTGAACTAGAAGCTTACGGAGCGAAGGGTAAAATAGTTTACCCAATTAATAGTGTAACGTGATGAAGCCAACTCAATCGCACACAGACTAAGCAACATGTTTGCCTCGAAAGCAAGACTAGTTGTTGAGTGACAGCCGAAGGAGCGGTTTTACATTTATGCTTTTGATTCAACTTCCAAAATTCGACCAGCCACAGAATAAGCACTGACCTATCGGAGCATAGGTTTTCGTTACGTGATCGCATTTAATAATTAGGCACGACCAAATTGCTTTTCGGATTAAGTATTTAATCCTTGAGTTGATACATTTTGAGCATTAAGAAAGCTTACGTTTTTAGCTAAATCTTAACTTTAACCCCTTTATTAACATGATTTAAGTGAAAACGGAGAAACGCATCTGAAGGCTTAAAGCCACATCACAGACAGAATCTCTTCATTTACTTCATCATATTTAATTACCAGTTAAAACGTCTTAAGCACGTAACTAAAGGCTAAGTCACACGCACGCAATCAGGAAAATGCAGCATCTGTGTGTATCTAGTGGGCAAACGACTGGACTGTCATCTGGAAATGATTGATTACATAAGCACAAGAATTGTCCATAGATTTGCGAATTTTTCAATAATGACTAACGTTTTTCACGAGATAAAAATTATAACATGTCATGAAGAAATGCTAGAAATGCTGGGACTGACAGTTTTAATCTCTTTCGTGAACTCTATTTCTCACGGTCACTCACGTACGCCTAGTAATGGCTTGAATGGTTTGAATAATCAAAAGTGTCGCTTCGTTGACAAATTCGGTGATTTACAGTCTTTCAGTCAGAAAACAATTTTGCAAACTTCCTCAAAAATGTTGATTAGAGCAAATTTGATTTATTATTGAAATAGATAATATCAAAACAGTTTCATTTAAGATTTAAGATAAGATTTTCAATGTAGAATTTGCCCTCCTACTACTCCAAAATGACTTTGATGATTCAGATTCAGGTCGGAGTTGGGAAAACTGTTGACGACGAAACAGACCAATTTTGTTTCTTGACGGACAAACTTGAACCAAAGGATACATGTTCGTGCATGAATGCCTTCATCATGATTGACAGATTTATGATCTCAAGTTCCTTGACACCACAAAATTCATCCGCCTTACCTTGTTTCCTCAATTAATCAAATTTCACTTTATTCTATTTCAAAAGAACGTGTAAGTTTAATTGCATTTGGCAGGTTTAGTAAAAAATCTTTCAATTTAATTACTCGTAACAATTGCTGGTACCTTGATTCTTTTGTATTTCATGAAATGCCCTAATTCAGACCAAAATTCATTGAAATTTATTCGCTTAATGCTTTGCTGGTCCACCTTTCTTGGTATGCAGTAAGGTCACCAAGTCAATAGAAAGAAAAAAACAACCTTTTTGAAACCAAGACCGACTCGATAAAAGTAATCAAGAGAATTTTTCATGATATGATATACGAAAGTTTGTGAGCTCATGCAATCAAATTCTTCTTCTTCATGTATAATTAAGTTAATTTAGTGAAGAACCCACGTTACCATTCCGTATCTTGTATTTTTTGTTGGTGATATCAATTTTTGCGTGCATATATCGATGCGTTGCGTAACTTGCATACTATGCATAAAAACATACTACTTCTTTGCCTATAAAGGTGAATCAAGAATCATTGTTTTTCAAGTCTGGAAAACTAATAGGATTTGGAGGAAATCTTTAAGGAATGGAAATCTAAGATTTCTTCACATATATATTATACACCCTGTCAAGATACACATAAGTGCGTAGGCATTACTCAAAACGTAACATACCACCAAAACAAAAAAAGAGTAATACTAATTTGCGTATTGATTTAAGAGTAAGCTGGTTAAAAAAACAATGAAATTTTATTTTTGTAAACCAATGTATAGAGGAAGAAAAGCCACTAAACACTGCAGCAGTTTTTGTAATTCAAATTGTATAGCAATATTACTCCATCCTAACATGACGTTTCTCCATTTGGCAAATTTATCTGCTTTGCGTTTTTTAACACAATTAAGCTTAATCTTTTTGCATTGTGTATCATATGTTAAATTTCATACATTGGCGAATGTTCCAATCTTCCTGACTCTTTCAGGGAATGACGAATCTGGGAAAATTCAATGCTGCTTCGTATGTCCGTTTTGGTTGTCAGAGATATTTTCAAAATTTTAAGTCAATCCGCAAAAAGGGGTATAGAAATCGAGAATCATCTAACGTGTTCAAGGACAGACAGACGGAAACACTGATTCCATAAAAATAAATTTTGTACGGATTTAATAAACCATACGACTGACAGGACAGCCTAAGTACGCAGCACGAAATTCTTGGCTAAATAAGCAGGATGAATGCTAGTGATTTAGCACAGATAAGGTATCTCCATTTTTTCTTGGAAAATTAGTTGCATCCTACTTTTCGAGATTTTTCAACATTTTTCTCCAGCACGAAACTACGCACGCAAAAGTTGCTGGAATTGTACAATCTTCTGCAATCGATTCGGAAAAAGTTTCCTCCCATTATATATAGTATATTTCCCATCTATTTTTAAGATTAATGCGTGTAAATTTCATACGACACAGATTTCTAATACCTAGATTTTATGTCATAGATAAAAAGCCAAAAATAATGCTTTTTAAACTGTGACTTTTATGCAGCTTAAGATATTTATGATTAAATAATATATCAGTTCTAAATTTCATGTCAAATTTTGCTATTTTTTAAAATCCAAGTTTCGTACGTGATGCAATAATTTATATGATATGTCAGTTTGCATGATGAAGGATAAATCCCCAAAACGTACAAGCTTACCTAGATATATAAGTCGTTTTACTGAATCATATTTTATTTTATTGCAAGTTACTATTTTATTTAAGGAAGCAAAATGTATGTTTTAAATGTACGCGCGTTATAAGAATTTATATTACATCGTTACAAGATCAACTGTATATAGCGGTTAATTACAAAGGTTTTAATAGTTTTATCACTAGTTTCACTTCAGTATGCTTTGTAAACCGTACATTTGTAGTCTATTCCATTTTAAAAACTCCGTGAGACGCAAAGCTATCCTTTACCAGCGACAGCATCCGTGGAATCTTCGAATTCCTTAGCGTCATCCCCTAGATTACTTCTAGCTCGTCTTCCTGACCACAATTTTTGTCAACATCTCCGAAAATTTCTTGAACTACTTCGTCAACCCAATCAAGCTTAATCTTTTTGTGAGGAATATTAGGCGAAAAAACTTCGTCATCCACTGAATCAAATCCCTCGTAGGAACACGAACTTGTGCCAGGTTTTTTTCTTAATCCGTGGGCAAAAAATGTGCCTTCACCCTCAGTTTCGTCGATAGCGTCTTCAAACATATACTGAATTTTATATTCCTCTACATTTGTCAGTGTTTTCTTCAGAATGGAATCTCCAATCCAAGACAACGAGACGCATGGAATATCCCTTACGACACACATTGCAAAATCAGTTCCATCTTCCGGCCCGTTACAAATATACAAGTGTGCATTGGCTGGGGAACCAGTTAAGTCTTTAATTACTGTACCACCTAAGAAATCAATTTTCACACAGGTAAAATTACCTAAAAAACAAAAATTGAAATAAGATTAACCCTACCATGCTGCTTCACCAAGTTTCCGTAAAATTGTCGAATTTCCTCGATAAATTCTTTAGAAAAGATAAACCGAAGGTTGTAAAATAGTGGTATGCAGCAGTCCTTGAACTCTGGTTGAGACACATGCAGATAAGGATTATATCGCGTGGTACACGCTTTATATAAATTGTAGAACCTGGACGAAACAATCATTAAATGTACTACCTGAAACACTTGAAAACTAAATTTAACATTAAATTGTTTGATTTTACCATTCGACGGTGACCACAGGAATATTTTTTGATTTAGCTACTTTCACTTTAGCTGTGTTTGCATGAGCAACCAAAACATGTGTCGTGCGTGTTGTAAACGCTTTAGTGAAGTTACCAGACATTGATTGAATCATTCCCAGGATTTCCTTCTATGAGGTTTGAAACAATTACTGAAGCTCCATAAATAGTACAAAATGCACGATTAACTATGTTATAATAATTAAAAAGACCTTTTGTTTGGCATCGGTGAACCCAGACAAGGTGAACCACGTCCCTGCCAAGGCAATGTAAAATGGATCTTCTCTCACTCCATCATATTCATCCCGAGCCCCATCACATATCGTAATTGTGATAGATTTATTATTCTTTCTCGTTGTCACCCTGTCAATGTTGTTTGAGCTGGAATTTACTGCGTCCGGAATACTATTCCCAGATTTTGATGGATTCACAGAGTTTGATGCTTGCTCGGGTTTTGATAAAGTCTCCGTTTTTGGAACAGCCTCAGATTTCTCTGTACCATCCATTTCAGCTGGCTTAGAGTTGGATTCAGTGGTTGACACTGTGCCTTCATGACGAAAACTGATCCACCAGGCTGTTGGCTTATTAGTCGCCATGGAAATGTTTAAAAATTTAATAAGTTTTACCAATAAAAATTTAGATAAAAAATTTGTAATCGCAAACTTTTATGAAGAAAAAATAAACATTTTTAAAAGTAAAGTTTAATCAAGAAATGTTACAAGCAGAATTTAAGAGCAAAAAAGAAAATCCAAGATGTCAGAAAAAAATTGAGGTTACGCAGTGTTGTGAAATTATGGAGCCATCGGTGGGAACTGAATACAAACTGCAGGAGTACCTCTGATCTTGTCATGATGCAGCACTTTGGTTGACGTAGCGTTGGGACCAGAATTATATATTTTACATAGATTTCGTAGATATGCAAATGAGTTGATATGCTTAACCTGATTCCGAGATGTACTTAAAATGCATCACAATACGGCTTTAATATTTCAGTTTTGCTTTTTCCGACAATCCAATTCTAATTCCAGTATCTAACAAAAGAAAAGCTACACATAATACCAAACATAATATTTTCTGAATTACAAATTAAAGGGAGCTAAAAGCATGAATTTATAAGTACAAATCTCTATTTTGAGCTGTAACTAAATATGAGTCATTTACAAGCTTTTGTAAATCACTCAACACACAAAGTACTTATGAGCTGTTAAGAAGGGATTCGATTACAGTTTCATGACTAATGATGACTCACCAATGGACATTGAAACAAGATAAAAAAGAAAATTTAGGTTAAGACATCGATTTTTATGACGCTACATTTTAGCAAAAAGAATGTGTGAACTATTTTAACTTCTAATTTTGTGCTCTGAAACTATGATACTTTACAAGCAAATTAAACACACTGCGGCCTATTTTCATTGCTAGGTTTTGGAGGATTTCTCTTCACTTTTATCTCCCGTCTCCTCTTCTCCTTCCTCATCTTCCTCTTCTTCCTCCTCGCTTTCAGCTAAATATAACAACAAAGACATTTAGCACTCACAGAAAATATTGAAATTTACCGACAATGAAAATTTTTTAAATCTCAAAAATCATTACATTCATCTTCATCAGGATCGTACTCATCGTCATCATCTTCATCATCTTCGTTGCCGTATGAGTAGCTGGAAGATCCTCCGCCATAACTGAAGCCGGACGCTCCACCATAAGAGAAACCACCCTCATCGTCGTCTCCATAATCATCTGCGCCACCCTGGCGTCCGAATTTATGCGTCCGTGCTAAAATCAAAACGAAAATTAGAGATTTGTACTAACGAAACGAAAAATTCATTCAGTTTCGTAAGCTTAACCAATAGCCTTACTTGAAATGCTAAGATCTTTCGTCTGGCTCGTCTCAAAGTTGCATTTTGGACAAGGAATTGGTTTGTTTTTATCATATTTGAATCCTTTTCTTCTAACGTGATCCTCGCAGTAGCAAACTTTACAACGAAGGCACGAATATTGGCCAAGCTTGTTGCACGATTGGCATTTGAAACTCTCTGCCTCCAAAACCTGACAAGATGCTTGGTGCTCGAATTGATCATCTTCGCACAAAAAGTTGTTACAAAATGAGCAGCGGAAGACTCGACCACCGTGATCCCAAACACCGCGCTTGCACTCGATACATTCAGCATCAGTTAGGGCGCAGGAGCAAGCATGAGCTTGTAAACATTTCCTCCCGTGACATACCCATGCTTCGCAAAAATCACAGATAGCCCCCTAAACAAGCCGCAACAGATGTTATAAGTTAGGTTCAATTCAATTAACTCCTTTCCAGGAAACAATATTTAATTGGAGTCTAGCCATTTGCCATTGTTTGCTTACCACCATGCCAAGCCCGGTCGTAAAAACTCCGGCATGCTTTATAACACAGTCACCAGTCTTCAACATGCATTTCACCTTGCCACAATGGGCACATTGTGGAAGTCGTTGAAGCGATTGGCAGAAATAGCAAAATGCTCTATTTTTCTGAGTCCTTTTACACCGATCACATTCCATAATCGCATTGCAAGGCACGTCTACAATGCTCCTATTTTCTTTAGCTGTTCTTATATTCTTTTGCCTTTGCTTCTGCTTCTCTGCCTTTTTTCGCTGCCCTGTCTTCTTTTTAGGCATTTCTTCTAATTATTATTTCAATTAGTTTAATCACTTTCACTCCACAACTGGGCCTTATCCTCAACGAGCTCGGGTACAAGCAGTGTTTCACTCTACCATTTCCACAACCATTTCCTAACCAGTTATTTGCAGAGTTTAACACTGCCGGTGTTAAACTTTAACACTCAATTCGCCCCAACGTTTTGCATTCATTCCTTAGCAGAACGCAACTTTTGGCTATCTATATATATAATTGTCTTTGTCATCTTTAAACTTTGAGGCCTTTTTCGGTATCAT
>JAANSQ010001033.1:0-17203 GCA_036850885.1 Lepidocyrtinus dapeste | reverse complement strand
TTTATCCGTGCAGCAACTACGCTGAACGACGTTTTGGAAAGAATTCAAAAATGAGTGAAAAAGTATCACTTCAGAAAAAGCATATATATTATGAATTTTTTGTAGTGGGGTGTCATAGAATGAAGAAAAACGTCTGAAGAATACATTGAACACTGTAAAATTACTCATCAACGGCGAGTTTAATATCTGGGATCCCTTAAGCGATGGGGAAACCATTATTTTACTGGCCTGTAGATCCGCAACAGAGCTGACAGGAAGCTAATGGCATAGTTTTTTCCTACTTTGGGAAATTGTTGGCAAATACAATGTGCCCTACCGGAAAATGGAATCAGCCTATAGGTCATTTCAGGACAAAAATTAAGCAAGATTGAGAGGGAAAAAATTAAATGCAAAAAAGTTCCAAGAACTCTACAGAACAGAATCATAACTTGTAGGTCCTTCTCTAGATTTACGTATTTCTTCTGGTCCAACGACGAATTTATAGTTGGCCAAGTCTCATGAAAAAGAGATTGAGGGTTCAAAATGTAATCGACCGTATAGTATCAAGCATTAAAGATAAGTACACGCTAAACAAACTTGTGGAGAAAGTACTTTACACCACTAGTCAAACTAAAAAGCAATTTTTTACTCAGAGAAAACATCAGAGTTAACGTGAGTTTACACGAGAGCAAAACAAGTACATAATATGTACGTTTGTCTATGCATCGTTTCATTTGGCAAGCTCGCATTATGTGGCAATTTTTTTTGTAAGCTTGTAGTTTGACGCCTGCTTTACAAGAGAGAGAGACAGCGATCATTATCATTCTTTTTCTGGTATGTTGCGTATAAGTGATCGCCACATTGTATAAGCTATATAATACTTTCACCAGCTCAACCCATTAACTTTCAAAGAGAATAACACATTGCATGCATCTCTCTCTTACTCTTTCTGTTTTTATATCATTTACTGGCAAAAGGTTTATACCCGTAATTTTTCAATGTGCGAGGAAAAAGTTTTACTGACAAAAGCATTTTATCTCTTGTCTCCTCCATGCGTGTACACTCTACGATTTTCACTGATTGGCAAAGTAAAGAAAGGTTTGCTTTTTGATTTCTATCAGTAAAGCTAAGGCTCAAGTGTAATAGTTGTTTCTGAAGAAAATGGGAAGTGGATCGCTTTGAAAGTACTGTGTCGTGAAGTACTTTCTCTTTAGGTATCTTCAGATTAATATAACCTTATCTCAAATGAAATTACATGATAGTTGATGACTCAAACTGTACTGAAATTCTGACGTTATTGCACTGTTATTTGACTGCGTGCCCAAACTAACCCCAATTTTGTAAGTGTATGCATGCATGTCTTGTTGCTTACAACTTTGGGAAAAAGCGTGCATGCAGATTAGCTCGTAGGTACATTTTCATTTTCTTCAATTCCCATTGTACCGTTCTAATACTCCTTGGTCTTTTTATGGTTGGTGATGTATTCCAAGGGAATTAAGATCCTGCTCCAAGAAATAATCTATTCTTTTCCAAACTCGTTTATCTTTTCTCTATATCTCCATGTCTGGCTTTCTTTTGCTTAGGCTAATAAACTGTATTAAAAGAGCTCGTCCTCTGATAAGATCATGAAGTCGTTTCGAGATTAGGAGAAGAAGGAAAAATTACGCTATTGTTGGTCCACTATCCAGCTGTATCACGCACAACTATAAAATTACAAGTAAATATATAAATAGAAATGTGTATATATTCCATACAGTCGGAGTTAAATGCTGATGATGCAGCTGGGAGAATACTGGAGGAGACTAAGGATGCTGAGGAGATAGGGATGAAAGTATTTTGCGTTTCCTTCTCAGTATCATTTTCAATGACAATGACAGCAAAAGAAAATATAGGACAACGAGCTAGTATAGATAGTATTATAGTGTAGGGACTATAATTTGGGATTTTATAAGGAAGCTGCATTGTATGTGTAAGGAAAAATAGAGGCCTTGTAATGGAATGCAATGAGCTGATTCCCTGCAATGAGGAATAAATAGAATCAACTAAAATTTTCTTATAAGCTTTAATATACATATTTTTTGTGGAGCCTGTTTTCATTCTCTTCCTTCTCCAAATGCATGATGAGGTTTTAGAGGCAGTTCTCCCCAAAAACCGATAACGTGACTCAAGGGAAATTTGTAGTTGACGTTGGAAACATGAAGAGCAAGAGGCCTCTAGTTTCGTTAGTAGTCAGAAATGGTCATCACTAAGCCCACAGCGGCCATCCATAAATTTATCTCGTTTACTTCCTCCTCAAGGAGAATGTACATGAAGGAGCTAGTAGAATTGCACAAAATAGGACTATGCTTATCTGATGCGTATCTTTCCTAAATATATAGGTGGATATGTACTCTGCACTTTAATATTTTAGAAGAAATTTTCTAAACTGTAGATCATCGGACGGAGAATTTCGACTTTCTCCGCAGTGTATTTAGGCGCTAGGAATTCCTTCCACTCACGATTCATGGTTAGACAAGGGCCGCTAAATTATTGGTATTTGAAGATTGAATTAGAAGCAATTATTAATGTAAAAATGCTAATTTGTAACCTTATGTCAGACTGCAATTTTTTCAATGCCCTTTGGACGTCTATCAAATTTCAGTTATTTTGACTAATCTACCCTCTTCAAGTCACACTGCAAAGTGCAAATTACTATCTCGGTCTACAAAATTATAGTCATTTTGCTTAATTAGAAAGTAGCAAATGACATAATTTTTTACACAAAGGATGAAAGTTAATGAATAAAGTGCTCATTAGTTAGTAATTATAGTAATTTCCATCATTCCATTTTTATAATTTAATAGCATCCTTCCTGAGACAGCGTATAGAGTTATTTAATAATGGTAAAGTTCGCCACTAAGCAACTCAACGTATAGTGAAGCAAACTTACCCCAGTAGGTATGCTGATTTATGATGAAATTCTATTAAGATGGATGGTTCAAACTTGTTCAGTCTGTTTCTCAAGATGGGTACTTTTTTTGCACGGCTTAAGTGCATCTACAGAAGCCTACTATATTCTTGACATCTTCATGAGAAAACTTTGGCAAGTGACAACTATTATTTCAGGGAGGAATGTTTTCTGACAAGTTACAAACCAGTTAAAATATGAAGGAACTAAGGGAAAAGTTACAAGTAATCGAAACACTTGTCACTTTCATCTCAACAACTCTGTAAAGTACCTACTCTAAGTAGATAAGAAACTTTGTTATTTTCATCATCACATCATAATAATTGGAACGTACCCAGGCAGCAAACAAAATTCTTTTACGTTAAAAATGAATTCTACTACAATTTCTTTATAGCTATCCTACTTAAGAAGAAAGTGGTGGTGATGAATGATTAATCACTTTTGAACTACCTACCCCGATTATGCAAGTGAAAAACAATTGGATATAAGGCCAATGCCAATATGGTGGCCATATATTATACTGTCTCATGTTGATACTGCCTTAAACCATCAGGTTTACGCGTATAGGACCTCGATTTCAGGTGTTTGCAAGGGTTAACTATACTTAAATTATAATTAGTTCATTAAATCAATTGGGTTTTATCTCCCTCCCCAATTTTTAGGTATTTATCTTGCATTACCCATAAGCTTGGATATTTGATGACGATATAATGTACTGGATACATCCATACGTACAGCCTTCTTATAGCATGTTGCACCACCAATGTGAATACAACATACACTTGTATAGTTTTAAAACGGTCAACGAAGATAAATGACCTGTCTTGGATGATGATTTCCAAGCATGAAAACGAAAGTTTCTCGGACAACGTAAACTTGCCACCCTGTTTTCTCCCTTCTATCCCTTCTGCTGTTGCCACCAAAGCAAGAGCCTTCTACTCTCGTATTAAGTCTTCCATTTTCCATTGTTTTCCTCAAACTATAACTCACATTTTGCATGAGAAAAGAGCTTAAAAAATTTTGAACTGTAAAAAGTGTTAATGTGTGTTTGGCAAATATATGTTCAGCTATAATTGACTGTATATTATCTAAAAAAAATGGCCAACATTTTTTTCAAAGTGTATAACACTAGCATTATGTAATACTTTAGAGTACATCAAAAATCCTCAATACTTTTTGGTTGTTAGCAGACATGCATAAAAAGAGAATTTGTGAGGGGTTTGCTCTCCAATCTATTTGTGTCAGTGCTGTGCTCAATACCTAATTCTCAGCTCATTTTTAAGGCACCAAAAAAGTAACACTTATTTGCCATTAGGCCATCATCAAAGTGTATTGCTTTGAAACATGAAAAAGAAGGGCAAAAAAAGAGATAAAACAAGGCTGCTCCACATTCATTTTTTTCACTTTAGACTAATGTTTTGCCATTGCATCTTTTTCTACTTTCCACTCTCAATGCCCATTAGCATGATGACTTGGTGAGCTTTGGCTTACGCGTCGGCAACAGTATTGTAGACATCTTTCACGCCTTATAAACTATACACATCTATACAGAGCAGCTCTATGTCTTTTCTGTTGGAAGACACGTTTCTCTTGTTTTGAGTTTTTTCTCCCTGTGTTGTCTCGTGTTTCAAAGAATTTTGCTTCATTAAATTTGCTCCCGGTTAATGGGAAGAGAGAAAGAGAGAAAGTATGTGGCAACGCAAAACAGAGAAGGTTTGACTTTGTTTTTAAAAACAAGGAGACATCCAGGCCAGGGTCTCAGCTAGGGAAATTGAAAATGAGCAACGTTTCCAACTCAAAAATATTTTTAAACAATGACAGGACAGGATAAGGGAAGGAAGAAGTTGTCAGGGAGCGAGAAAGCTGATTTTTCGTGCTGATCACTTTCTTTTTCTTCTTATACTAGTTCTTTTGATCGTGTGTTTTGCATAACATGTTAACTTTTTTTTATAGGCTTGGAGTTTGCTACTTTGTGATTCATGATTACGTCTGTCTATGCGTGCTCCCTTGATGAAAGTAAGGATTCCATGATTCATGATGATGGCAAAACAGAGTGAGATAATTTCGAGAACATAACACTCTTTTTTCTGATTCACATTTGGTGGCGACAATATGCTTTAGAGTCCTTAGGGTAAAAGCATTCGCACATTTTCTCACGTACGTTACATAAACTGAGCCCGGTGAAAATTATTCCGAAAAAAAATTTCAGAAACAAATGCTTTTTTCGGGATGGAACAAGAGAACATTCGTGTGTTTCTTTATGTAGTGATGCACACTCCAGGGAAATGAAGGCGTCTGCACCACTGACTGTTTAGAGATTAGGCATGAGTGGTAAAAATTGCTGTAAAAAATTGCAAAAAAATGTTCGAAATTTGTTTGTCTCTGTGAGAATTTTTTTTTTCAGCTTCACTCTATTTTCTGTTAATACGGTTGGACG
Organism: Lepidocyrtinus dapeste; assembly: GCA_036850885.1. Taxonomy (NCBI): domain Eukaryota; kingdom Metazoa; phylum Arthropoda; class Collembola; order Entomobryomorpha; family Entomobryidae; genus Lepidocyrtinus; species Lepidocyrtinus dapeste. The sequence continues at coordinate 11,840 of JAANSQ010001033.1, read as the reverse complement.
AAATCCTGGGAGCGAAATTCTCTTTGATGATGAGATGATGATGAAGTAAAGGCAAAAATAATATGAAACCAACGTGCTCATCCGTAGACTTTCATTCGTTGGAGGTAGTTTTACTCTCTACGCTTGTATGATTATTACGGTGAAAGCTGGCCTTTCTATTCAGGAAGATCTAAATCAGGTGAAAATTTGCGCAAATGAGTGTGTCTAAAGTACAGAAGAATTCATATGAGCAGTATGTAATTTGGAGGGGATGTGAGTGTTCCTCGAGCTTATAACAAATAGAGAGCTTTTACTTTCTCCAAATGAAAAGAATGCAACGTGCACAGCTGCAAAAATGAAAAAATGTGCTGTATATTTATCACCCAGAGATAAAAAAAAGTCTTGAATTCCCTCAAAGGAGACTAATACCAGTGGATTATGGCAATGAAATATTCACAGTTCGTACGATAGAGGTGTGATGTGTCTCTATAAAAGTGGAAATTCTCCATTACACCGAACAATGAAAGTGGTACGTTTTCTTATGAGAAATGATTATCTTGTCTAAGCTGAAATTAGATTCAAGCTAAGTAAACCACCCCTTCAAAATCTTAAATAAGGTAAGTAAGCAATATTGGCACGGTTAACTAGGTGATTCCAAGGACATGGACTGATTAAAAATCAATAGTCTTCTATCAAGGTTAGATGAAGCTTTAAGTTTGGTTTTAAGGTAAAACTATTTTTTAAACAGTAAACTGATATCTATATTAGCACATTGTTCTCCCTAATGTTTCCAACTTACTCTGCATCATCAATAGATTGTGTGCGTTTTTATCACTTTGATAATAAAATATTATCGTGTGAAAACTTTCTCCGGGGAAAACTTCAGGACGAATTTGAAACCCTATAGTAGCTTCATGATGAATGAACACACACACACGGCTTATATACATCAATAGCAAATATGCATATTATGATGGTGGTATCATCATCTTCTTCCAGCCGAGCAGAGGAGATCAGAGAAGCTCATAAAGAAGTATATACACGTGAATATATTATTATTAAAGTTTCGCGAGATGCCTCATGTTTTCCAAGGTACACTTGAAGAGGGAGCAACCTTAGCTAAGGTGCTGGTACGTAGTAGTGTTATTTTTGTTGCTGTTTTTCATATTTATATTCCCTCATTTTTACTTTATTCGTTACCTTCCCCGCCTCATTTTTATATTCAGTTGAGAGGCAGCATGCTGGCAAAAAGAGAGAGAGAAAAAAAGGCTTTCAATTCTTTCTTCTTTTCTCTGGCTAAACATTCATTACACGATTCCGTTCTGGCAACTCATCCAAAACGTGTTCTAGAGTTTTGTACCATTTTCGAGAGAAGGAGCAGCAGCATACAACCCGGACTTTCTAGTTGCAAATTATTGCTCTTTATGCAGACGTCTGCATCTATGAAAAAGTGTAAAAAATGCTTTAGTGTAAATTGGGATGGATATATGGTTGCTTTGTGAAAGATGTGTTCTTTTAAACACGAGATTTATTGTGAAAAGGGGTTCATACGCTCTTCCCTGAAAATCATCTTCATTGTTTCCGGGAAGATGGGTTGCATATAAAAAAATGCTTGTTTGCACAAGCATCAGAGTGAGAAAATTTTCCCTTCTTTGGAGATTGTCTCGTGTGAAGCTTAAATCATTTCCAGAATTATTTTGAGTAATGTAATGCATACGTTACATAGAAAATGAAAGTTTTCTCCTGTTTTGTATGTACATGCCCACGTCTTTTGATGTCTGGGTGGCTAGTGAGTAGTGACCAATCCGATGTAGATACTTTTTTTTGGTTGTTATAAATTAACCGTTGTACATGGAAACAACGACGAGAACTTTTAGATCATGATTCTGGTGGTGGTGTCGGGGGCTTGTCCTGATGAGACACATATTTTATGCATGCATGACTGACTGAATGAAAATGGTTTCTCTACTGACCGGAAGAGGAACGTTCAGAGTTTTCCCATTTATTTGAAAAGTTTTTGGGTGTTGCTGGAAACATCACAAATGCTCCTTGTTTTCTCCAAAAAAATCATACCTCCAAGCTAAAATTACGTATTTTGTTAGAGCGCAAAACAACAACAACTCTGCCTCAAGTCAAACCAACTCTTGGAGTATCCTACAAAAATCATTCTACACAAACGAAACGCAATACTCTTTATGTAAGTGACTCAATATGGTAGGAAATTTCACCAGTTTTAGATCACAAGCCTTAAAACAGATGCTGTTTTTCCATGCAAACTCTAGCTCTCCAGAATTAATGACAACACTGACCAAATAATTTGCCTTTCTAGTTTTTAATTTTGAGAAAAAGGCAGACCAGAATGCTTCCGATATTTTTTACTGTGAATTTTAGTCTAAAAAATTATTTCCCATTTATTTGTTGGTTTCAACTTTACAAAACGGCAAACGGGGACTTTTCCAGGCTCCATATGCTACTCTGCGTTTGGTTTAGTATTCCATTCCTACGTTCCCACTATCACATACATTCTCGTCCATTGCCAGAGCAACCCTGATTACGTAAAACACTGAACAAATTAACATGTAAGTAATTTTTTGCATCATTACTCTCAACTCTCCGGGAGTATTAATCATGGTTGTGTTGCTGATTAAAATCATCCCGAAGGGAAACCAAATAAGGACAATAACAAATTGAAAGTCTAAGCTCGCATGGAGAAACTTCCATACCAAATTGAAATTCTCATAGACAATATTACCACCAGCAAAAGAGGCAACCCTCAGTGCTGTGTTCAGTAAGTGGATTGCTTCCGTATAATAAAATCTTCCTCTTAGTTGGAAGCTCAAAGCATCCTAGATTTGATGCCCAGTTTTATTGCATCTGCTCCAAATTTTTATGCAACGCTTGAGACGAATTCTCTGCTACGGTTCAAAACTTGAGACATCAGGCATAAATAACTCGATAAAAAATTTTCAATACTTGTCTTTTGTTAAAAATTCCTGTGGTAAATAACATTAAAAGTTTTCAAACCGAAAATTTTACAAAACTCTACACGAAATGAAATAACTGGACTCCTTAGTTGATCGGGTAGGATTTTCGTTTTCTTCTAAAATGAAAAAATAGCACGTACCAAATTTGATCCCAGTTTAAGCAGCGCGATTCCCTCATTTTCCGTTAAATGACCAGTAAAACGGAGGAATAACGAACGTGTAATTTCGACTTCTTTATCAGTGTGCTCAAAGTGCCGTTAGCAGGAATCAACATCATTATTGGGGAAGTACCTTGCTAACTGCCATAGCAGCGAATCGTGCTAGCAGGTTGTGTCCATGTACTCCTTTCATTTTCACATCTTCCTTAGAAACGAAGGGTATAATAGTTTCTGGTCCTTTCTTCCCGTGCGACATTCATAGCGGCTATTGCTTTCAAACTTCCGACGTACTTTGCCTGCAATGATCATCTCAATGATGATCATGACGATCACTTTGGATGATGATTACAAACTGGACTCTAACCAACTAACCCCGACCATACTATGGATAAGATTGGCTGGCCAGAGAAAACCAAATAAAGAGGGAGGCTTAACAACAATCATTACTAAAAAAATTGTATCGCTTTAACAGTCCAGGGAATGACTGGATGAGACCACATGAGAAAAAATAGAGATATCGACCTTTTTTATTCCTGTCATATGTTTGCACATCCGTAAACGTGAAACTCATCATCATCATGAAAAGTCTTTGAGTCTTTGAAGCTCTAGCGGTGTTACGCTTCATGTCCATTTTTATTCCCTTTTCCATTCCACAACAACAGTAAAAGCTTGGAGAAAAGAGGGTTCACTTCGATGAATGTAGTTATGTGCATGTAGTCATCTACGTGCCAGTTTACACTTTGCTGGTCAACCTCACATTACACTTTTTCTATGCAATATGCATGCTGGCCACGCCACCAAAGCCAAAACTCTTTATTTTCACCTATATCTCTCTCTGGTGAAATACGTATGAGTAGTTGAGTAGTGAAGGGAACCGCGCGTTATGCATATAACAAGTTGTATTCATTCATCGCTCTTTTGTGCTGCTTGAGTGAACTGTGAATGTGGTGCTTTCACTGGAACCTTTTTTACTACCAGAAAAATAGGAAATACTTTGCGACTGAACGGAAACTGTGACTAGTCCATTGGTTTAAGCCTTATGGCTTTTCAGCTTGCTTTGGCCACCTTAACTTCCTCCAATCCTCCAATTTTTTTTTCTCTTGTTCTCATCGTTTTATGTAACAAGGACTATTCAAAAAAAAAACTATTGTGATGCTTGCAAGACCCACCGAAATGTAAGATTGCATAATGGTTCAAAATAAGTTTTTGGATTCCCTTTAGAAACGAGTTTTTTATATTGGTCGGTTCGTTCTCTTATGGTCCTGGGTACTCGTGCCACTTAAGCGAAACGAGCTGTTGGCAATAAAATGAAAGGTGATCCCCAGGGTACTTCACACCTATTTTACTCCTCAACTGTTAAAGCCCAGGCTGTATAACAAATGGGTAGAGAGTGGTGGAGAATGGTGGCGGTGGTTGTCTCTCTGTGATATCACGTATCAACCGTTGGAGGATGAACCATACAAGCATAATAAGCACAAGTTACACTTATGTATAATATCTTGCCTCTTGTATCACTGAAAAGGGTCGCTTTTTTTTACATTTTTCCGTCCTGTTTTGGAAATCATGCTGGTGGAGAAAGCAAGAGAAATTCTGCGTTTTCTCTTCCGTTCTGATTTTAGAAAAAAGATTACAGGAAGAGACCTTGCCCTTAACAATAAATTAACTTAAAATTTTAAAAATGCAAATGAGCTTACTAAGGAGTACCTTGGTTAAAATTAAATTGTGAGGCTAGCATACTAATAAAAATTCTCAAGGTGAGAATATTATGTTCAGGCCCAGTTTCTATGACATTGTGAAGACAGACCCCACGTTTATGGTGCATGAAAGCATGAAAAATTGTTGCGCTTATTCCATAAGTTTATCAAGGTTGTAGAGGGCATTTCTTGAAGCTACTGGTTCACTGTCGGAAGAAACTAAAGCCCATCAATAAAATAGAGGGGAGGTTAGGAGGTAGTACGGCCAGTCAACAAAACGCATTTTGAAGAATTGACATTACTCAATTGATGATCCCAGCCTCTAGACAAAGCAGTCGCCTATTTTTTCGGTTGAGTACTTTTTGTAGATGAGACCTTGATTATTATTCTCCAGAAAGTTCATTTCGGTCAGAGAGTAAAAAACTGAGAATTTCATCCATAAAAAACAGGATGGGATTGAGTATTGTGGAATATTGCATTCATTGAATGGCCATCCTCTTTTTACCAATAAGGAATTTATTGTTGTTGATCCCACTTAACATCATCACATTTTTCTGCTGGCCTTTGCAAAAGCCCTAGGAAGTGCTATCATAAAAAAAAACTCATTTACTTCTGAAGGAATTTATGATTTCTGTGATGAACTGGCACTGGTGGGGTGACACCGGTTCCAATCATCTGCTAAACGAAAAACAATCATTATTGGGTCATTGAAAGATTTGACTTGTACTGGAATAATCCATGAGGATTGTTATTGCAACTTAGGGAAGAAAGAGCAAAGTTAAATGCCCAGGCCGCATCTAAATCAGTTTTGATTTCAAGGCAATTCAAGCACACATTATTCCCCAGATGAATGGACCAGATGGTGATACTGTTACGTTACGGCCAATTAATCCAATGACATATGTGGAGCCATTAACTAGCACTTGCTTTATATTTTCATGGCGTGGTTTCTATTCTTTTCACTTTTCTCCCCTATAGCTTTGTCATCTGTTTACTTTGGTGGAAAGCTTCCTCCAGATACGTGTATTAGTTGGTGAGGAATTGAATGAACAATACTGCATCCGACTATATATCATGCATCCATTATACTCTGGCTCGTCTTTATTATAGTGGTGTTTTCATTGCACCCTCCATCAGCTAAAATGGAGGGAGAAAGTTAAACACTTAATCTTTCCAGTGGCGGTGTCTTGTTGGTATAAATTTAATGCTTCCTTTATTCATGAGGAATTCATTGTGAATCATATCTCTCGGTAAGGTTGTGCTTTTAGCTTGTTTGCACTTTGCCTTGGGAAGGAAAAAATACTTTTTCCCGAGTGATTATTGTCATCCATTGTATATACCCACTTGTTTATAGCCCACATAGATTTGTTCTAATTGAAATTTCATATATTGCCTATAAAACCGACATTAAAACTGCTACGATGCCATTCCAGTGTAAACCTTGGTTCACTTTTTAATTGACGGACTTGAGATCTATTTGAGAGAAATGTGATATGATGTTGTCGTCTTTTTGTCTTGCTTGATTGCATGGCTGTAAAATTGCTAGATTGTTAACAAGGCTCTTGCAAAGTTAACACACTTGGAATGTCTGTTTCATCCAAGTCAGCAGTATTTATTGTCAGGGGAAGGCTCTATGATTCATTTATTCGACAATATAAAATATAATGAGAAGCGTAGGAGACAATGATAAAAGTGCAATTAACAAGGAGCAATAACTTTCTGGTTCATTGCCTCCGCCTAAAAGGGATTCATCTCTGGGTTTTATATTTGTGACCTAAAACCAAATGGCGAAGAGCCAAACGAGGGAGCTACTCACGACATCAGCATACAAAAGTGTAATCGAGCAAAGCGAATCTTCAGGTCATCAGATAAATACTTGGAGAGAAATCATATTGCTGTTAAGTAGTTCCCTAACCCAAAATCCATTGTTTAAATATATGTAGCGTATGAGTATGGCGGAGTACTCTGGATAACAATATGGTCCAAATGAAACCAGCGTGGTGGTGGTGATAGCTTGGCATGCGAGTACGAGTTTATGTAGACTGTCATCGCGGTTCTTACCAACTTGACAAGAGAATCTATGTTTTTGGGCTTAGGCTTCTCAGAGTTCTTCGGTTCAATGAACAATACAAAGCGAATCTGATAATTCTGTACAGATGACTAATACAGTGCAGGAGTGTCAAGAATTAGGAAACTTATAAAAGGCAAGACACACTGCATTTCTTCAATATGGTTTAGGAGGGAGAAAGTTCAGGAAAGCCCATAAACCATTTTAGATATCAACTGTATTTATTTAGTGTAAAGATAATGAATTCATAGCATTTTTATAGCAGTTATATTCACCCATGCGAGCTCAGTTTATGACTCATTTTTATAATCTTTCTCATTTCGAAAAGCTAAAGAACGGTCACATAAGTATGTAGTGTATTGGCAATTAAATCGTTGCTAATAATTTTGTGCTACTATGAATAGAAGTGGTTCAGCGAATTAATGCTCTAATGAGTACTCTTTAAGGACTTTGCGTTTTTCTGGTTCCAAAGTACCTACCATACTTATGCCAACATTTTGACAAGTAAAGAAAATGAGAAACAATAATGGCAAGCTGAGGCATGAGGACGAACTTTGATACTTTGAAGGGAAAATGGCAAGTCCTCACGCAACATCTGCAAAGTTGGCAGACATTTCTGGGGAACCGAAGATGCGCCACTTGCCTACTTTAAAAAAAATACCTATTACTTCCAGCCTTTTTGTCAGGTTCCTTTAAAAGGAAGTTGAAAATCTTCAAATATCTTCAACATAGTTTGTAAAGTGAGTGTATCCTTTTTCGTTTGAAGGAAAATCCCTGTATCTCTATGATTCCATGAATGCATCCAACTGACACATCTTCTCCAATGCCAAGTACAAAATATGTGTAGAAATTCGTACAATCTTGAAACTTTTTTCACCAAAAATTTGTCACAATGACTTTTGCTGCTTTATCCCCTAAAGTTTGGGATTTGGTGCTTGTCTTGTCGGCACAAGACGGTCTGTTTTAAGCTTCACCCAAAAAACGAAAGATTCTCTCTGTAAGATAACTATATTACGGGGACTTGTCGAGCTTTCGTAAATAAAGGAGATATCTCTCTTTTGTTCTTTGGAGATAACAAACGCAAAGTCAAAATCTCAAGTGACACACTTTCAAAGAGTATTACTCTGTAGATTTTGATGGAAATCCAATTGTGTTTCAACAAAATTGAATGGCTTTCCCCGAAACTTTCTAATAAATTAAGTTATAATGCACTCCTTCTGCTATTGCTTACGTAAGTATATTTTTTCCACAGGTTTTTTAAAAGCTCAACGAAAAAAAAAATTGAATCTTACATAAAGTGTACTTTATGTAAAAACTTGAGAAACAAATTATTGGAAAAGTGAAACTAGCCCAAAAATAAATAGAGCGCTCAATAAATGAATGTAAATACCTGGTGAATTGTGTGCATTCTGATTTTATCTTGCAGACAATCAGCATATTCCAGCTTGAATGAAACGCATTTTCATCAATGTTTTAATAATGAGATTGATGAAAGCTCAAGTCTAAATGTATAATAAGCCTTCTTCCTTCCAAACCATCTTTCGATTAACTTTTGTCCGTAAGAAATGTAGATGATATGCATGGTAATCTAATGTAGGGAAAGGGAGCAATGCTGGTAGCAGTGGCTGGTGGTGGCGGCGGTGGATGAGTTGAGCCACTCTCTCGGGGCCTTGCTCTTTATTGCGGCACACCAGGTTTCTATATAAAGCTCTAGGAATCCCATACACTTTTCACAGTATTGCCCAAGAAGCCAAACAAGTTAGATCAGAGGGAAAAAAGAGGGAGAGAGAGAGAGAGAATCGTAAGCTAATGTAGTTCCACTAAAGGAGAGAAAGCAACAAAAAAAGCAAAGAGCATAAGCTTCAGGCATTCATTCACAACATCCTTTTTGGTCTTCTCTTCCAGAAATTCTTTAGCTTTACTGCGCTACTATTTTTCCAAGAGAGAAATCTCCATGTTAAGTAAATTTGCTCCTAGTTATACGGCTTGATCCCGTTCACATTCTTCTATTCATTATTATTATTACACAGTTGGATTGGATGGGAAACCGCACGGAAGTAGAGGCAGACAAAGAGGGGGAAATCGAACCCGAAAATCTACCAACTGAATAAATAAGTTTGTTGATTACTCTACTCATCCTGTTACTTTTTATTGAACCTTTATTAACATCGTTTGTATTAAAATATTAAGAGTTTACAGTATCAAAGTATATGTCAGTAGGTTTCATTAAGATGACACTTTTCTTAGGATTCCTTTGTTTCTCAAGCATGAACACATTTCCTCTGTAAAGTTCTTTTGGTGAAATAGTGCGTCATTTTGAAAAGACGGGGAAAACTACTTCAAAGTAAATGACTTTGTATCACGAAAAGCCACTTGGGAAAAAAGTATTTTAGAATGATGCGTTAAGTGAAACGCTCTCGTGTGTCGGCCTGACTCTATTAAAACAAATTTGCTTCTGTTGGCGCATCCCATTTAATAAATAAACGTTTCTGTTTTGGTGTTGCTGTTTCTTTGTTGCTAACTCTTGTTCCAGCCCAAGAAGCACTTAAGTTGTTGAGTGAGTTGCCATCATTAGCGGAAGACAACTGTCGTTATTACAAACTCAACAATTGCAAGGATAACATATTCAACTCAAGAAGTAAGTCGATAAATTGGAATTTTACTAGATATCATAAAATACATCGTAAATTTAATCAGGTTAGATAAAAAAAATCAGGTATTACACATAAATTAAAGCTACAATTTAGGTGGCTCAAAATGGCTCCCAGAAAATCCCCATTACTTAGGTATCATAGTTAATTTCATGTTATTACTTTATTCGCTCTATTTCATAAACAGCCATAGTCCTTTCCATCCCACTACACTTTGAAATCAAGCACATGAAGAAAGTTTAGCGATTTATTTTGTCCTACGCGGAAAAAAAGTGAAGAGAGTAGAAGGCGAAGAAAGCATAAAGCTTCGGTAGCCCAAGTGAACGTTATTATTAGCTAGAGAAAGCTCTTTCAAGTAATCTTTCTAGCGAATCAACAATTATGACGCTGATGATGAGATGAAGTTCCCCAAAACTTTTGTAATGAGTCCACCTGAGACTTTAATTATTTAGACAAGTTATGATCACAAATATTCCACTAGAGCGTAAAGTAAGCTGACAAGTAAATGAGAAAAGAGAAAATTACGGTTAAATTAAAAAATCCCTTCCAGAAAATATTGGAATGTTCCCATCATAATTAAACTTTTTCCATTGGTTCTTACAGCTTGAATAAGTCTGGAGGTTTCCACGAGCTCAAGTTGAAGTTGTTTGGAGTCTGAAATTACTGTGTAGGGGTTTTGGCGTTGGTGTGTGGGGTACTCACTGGATTACAAACTAAAACTCTAATACCAACATTAATTTTGAAAGATGCTTCGAGAAAGGGTTGCATTCTTTTGGGCGCTGCTTGCCAACTGGGGTAAGTAATTTCCAATCTATAGAATTTTCTCAATTGTTCCATCCATGTCTCATTCAAACTTGTCAATATTAATTTTCTCGGTACATATTTACATTTCTAATGAAGTTAGTTGGAAAAGGGTATTAACAACTTTTTTTATCAAGATAAATAGCAAAATTGTTTATTATTCAGCATACGATGTAGGATAACGTTCCCATTCTCAAAATCCATTTTCAATTTTTTTCTATTTTCAAAGAAATATCGAAATTACAGCAAACAAAAAGACCATCGTATCGTAGAAATGCCTTAGCAAAAATATTAATGCAGAGCAGGAAGCAAGGCTTAACTGATTTCCTTTGGTCAGGTTTTGCTTTTAGTTGGAGAGGAAGTGCACATTACATTGCTCAGTATTTTTCCGCGCTCTCATGCTTGTTATTTTTATCACTTACTATTCCTCTAACAAATTCGGAGCGACGAAACAGATCAAAATGTTTTTCCTACATGTTGATAAAGCCTTAAATTCTTTTTAGAAATTCTACTGATGTAGGCTCTCATTGCTTAAGCATAATACCCACTTTCTATGCCTGCATGCGACTCAACCCACAAAAAAATGTATCCCATCCGTCTTGCCGATTGATTGTTTACTTAACTATACAGATTCTCTCTTTGGGGAAGTGGCATGGCATGAGTATTTAGTGTGAACGAGGGTGAAATAAACTTCAAGGAGGAGTTAATGCACGGTAACCGTTCTAGTATCAATAAAGACCGTATAAGACAATAGGAATATATACCGCCTAAGCATAAATATTTTGAGATAAAAGTCTAGAAATTTGCAGCCATTTATATTTGGAGAAAGTTTGCTTCGTACAACAAGTTTCCTTTTTTAAAGGAAACTTTTGCATCGTATATTTTTCTTGTTAAATGCAAACAGCATGTATAATACACTTAACTACAAAAGATTTACCGTTTTGTGGTGTGTTGCACAACCCAATTTTCTCTTATGGCTTCCCAATTATGCGTACTTGGAATAAAAGTTGGAGAAACATTTACAATTTCGTTTTTATCTCTAGATAAGCATCTAAAAGGGGAGAATACTTCCTCCAGCTTTCACTCTTGAGTAAAGTAACCGTTTTAACTTTTAATATTTGCTTTTGTGATTCTTTGCTCTGATTGTTTATTTCTCTAAACTTGGAAAACTGAAAAACCTAAAGAGAGAGAGCTCAGCTTCTGTATTTCTTGGAAGGAAGTGCCCATCAAACCAGAAAACGTGCCTTTTGCTTTTAGCCTCCTCAGCAAAAAACTCTGAATAGTTTGCATTTCTCCTATGATTTGCATTATTCGCGGTTTGTGGCTATCAACGTTATCGTTCATGAATCAAAAGTTTCTCATTCCTACAGATAATTCTGTAGGAATAGGCTTTACCTTTATCTACGCTTAAATATTTAAGCAAAATAACTTCAAGTCGTGGGAGACGGTACAAATATTTTATTTAGATCCTTGTATCCTTTCAACTTTATTCAAGCCATTTATGT
>JAANSQ010001032.1:0-17209 GCA_036850885.1 Lepidocyrtinus dapeste | reverse complement strand
AATTGATTACAATTAATTTGAAACAATCAATTTTAAATTTGATTTCAATCCACCTTATCTTTTTTCAGGCTTTTTTTAATTCCCTTGAAAATAGCTCTAAGACTGAACAAAACAGGAATTCCAACTGGAAGGAAGAGAGGAATGTAAATGGCATACTTTTGATCGTCGGGGAAATATAGTTGGGCCAAGTTAGTAGGATGATGAAAAGCTATTTCCGATGCTCGAAAGGATTTCAGAGCGAATTCTTGAGCCTCCGCAAGATTTCCGATGAGAGCATGCTTAATTGCTTCTTTCAAAGATAATACGCTTTTCTCTACTTCATTTCCTACTTGGTTCGTGACAACTATATTGGTAATACGATCCAGTAGATTTCCCAAAGACTACAAAAACCGAATAAATTATTTCGATTCTTAAGATACTGAATGTACCTTTGCGACTGGATTAAACCAAACAAATTATCTTATATTCCTCACCTGCAAAGTATTTCCAGAGGTGAAAAGTAAATATTTCAAACGCCTTCTAACCAACAGGTCTACTTCCCAGTTTCGCAAAGCCGAACCACGAAAATCTAGCACGCCATCTTCTTTCATCTGCAAAACGATTTCTCGTACTTTTAATTCCTGTAACGCTATAATATTAAAACAAAGAAAGGAATTGACCTACCTTATCTGATAATCCGATCAAACAACGAAACTGGCTAAGAACAACAGCCATCACTTCTTCCATTGAAACTTCATGAGTCGCTGCCATTTTACGCTTGCTACTTTTATCCGTCGCAATAGACTCATTACGTTGGGGACACGGCGAATTGTAAATAAAGATACCACCCCATTGTGGCACCAAAAAGGCGTTGCTCATCAGACCATTTCCATCTTCATCTAGGATTTGAAGTGGGTATTTGTCACATGGGAGCCGTATAGGTCAAAAAATTCAAAGCCGGATTTTGTGACACAAACGAAGCTAGAAAACAAACACAATTCAAGTTAATGAATGAAATAAAGACATTTACTCCCAAAAAGTTATAACAATTATAAATAGTTCAAGCTTACTTAATTTTGATTCCACCGGGTTGATTACGAGAGGAAGTTGAGCGTTGGGAACTTCATAAATACCAGTTCTTGGGTTATACTTTGGCATCACATTCAGTTTCACGTAGTACAAAACTTGAGATCGAATATTAAACTCGGCAAATAAACTCAATTTTTTCACCATCGGCTCCAAATAATCTTCACAATAAATAATGGCGTTTCATTAAGTCTTGATTACATCACAATTGTATTTATACAATTTTGGTTTTTCCTTTCTTACCTTTAACGGCCCTTTCTATCTGCCACGTACTCTCCAACACTTCAGGTTCTGGAACAAGCAGACTCAAAAGTATATCATACCCGGCAGATAACGGAAGTTGAAAAGAGTCTTTATTCAAACTGGGACTGAGACCACCATCTTGAACTTGGAGGTCTGAGCCGGACCATGCAAGTTTCAAAAGGAGTTTGTCAATGCGTTTGACATCAAGTTGTGACTTGTTTGAAATGTAGTAGACGCTCCTGCAATTTCCCATTACAACCTGATGGCCATATTCTTTTAAGAGGTCTGCTCTGCCCACCTTCACATATCAAATAAATTAAAACCTTTTCGCAATTAACTTTAAAAACCTTAATTAATTTATAGAGATCGTTATTTCCTTACATAGTATAATTTAAGGTTTTCTCGACCCCTTGCTTTCCCCTCTAAGGAGCAGAGTTGCTCATCAATATGATACAGGTCTCTGCTCTTGTACACCACCTCCAGTTCAGAAGCAGTCATTGGCGAGTAGGAAAATCGAAATGAGTATCCGCTCACATCTATAACAGTGGCAAATTATTAAAACAATTGAATATGGACTTTCAATCATATATCTTATCGATGTCTATAACATGGTTCAGCTTTGTAAACACTAACTTTGGTACTGAAGCGCCTCGCGAGGCTCGAGTTGACTAGAAAAGCCCTTGAATTCAAAGGGAATGGTAATTAAAAGCATATCTTGTAAGGTCGAATGCAGCGTCAGCATATCATCGTAGGGCAACGGAACTCGTTGAACTGTGGTGGTCTTCCACCACAAAGGAATTCCCAGGACGAGCATAACTATCGCGTAGCTTGAAGCTGTCCATCTTGTCCAGCTCGCTGGATAACATAATTAGATAACATTAGTAAGCAATCAAAATTACATTAAACTAAAACCAACCATGAAAATCATTTAGAGAGAGGTTATCATACGTGGATCTTCTGAATCAGGGTTTGAAGTTGAAGGTACTGATGCCTTTTCGTTTCTTTCGGAAGATTTCTCTTCCAAACTTTCACTGTTTTCACCCATTAACAAAGAAATACCCTTTAATTGTATCGGAGTTATTTACAAACAAAACTAATCTGTTTTTAACATTCCTCTACTTTTTTACACAGGCAGCCAATGATCTAAATCATTTTCGGTACAATTTATTCAGTAAAAAACGGCTTTCACTTTGACAATAAATATAAATTTAAAACTGTAGCACAGATCACTGGACAAAACAAAACTGTCGGTATTTTTTGCCTTTATTACCTGTGTTTAACCTAACAAAACGTCTGTTCCCTCTGCTGATTGGGGCAAAGAGCTATAGCAGGGCGCGTTTAGGGGAAAGTCAACAGCTGCAATGCCACATGTTTTACAGGTTCTTCTGTGGTGGTGTTGGTGAAAGACACTTTTCACTTTGCTCATTAAATTTTTATTTTTTGGATTTTAATAAGAAAGTTAATCACGAGGTATAATGGATTCAAGACCGAGACTTTCTTCTGGGTCAAGTTACGCGAGTTCTTCTTCCTCCTCTTCGTACTATGGTTGTGCGAGCGGAGTTAGTGACGTGGAGTTTACTAATGATACTTCCTACGGTGGATTAAAATCTCGAACTTTATTTGACGATGTTAAAGTGATTTTGAGCAGGCATGATAGGAAACTGTTGAAACTGGAAGATGATATGATGCTTATTGTCCGTTGGTTGCATGAAAAGTTCGGTAAGATTTAGTTATAAACTTTAGGACGTAGGAAAACTGTAGTAATAATTAAGTACCTAATTATATTTAATTATTGTTTTGAGTTTTGTAAATGTAAGTGGTTTTTATATCTTGCAGGATTTATTTTAAAAGCTGAATCAACTTCTTCTCTTCCAGCTGGATGGGAGGAAAATATTTTGGACGAGGAGGATTCTGTCGTTTTCTCGGATGAGGAAGACGTGAACGATTCCGAAGTTACTAGGAAAACAACTACGATCTCAACTGACCCCAGTCAAATGGAAGATATTGATGAAGCCGATGGATCTCAGAGTCAAACGTTAGAACTGGAATTAGAAAGCATTAGAGAAAGTGAGAGTGATGAGGAGTCGTGCCAAGATAACACAATTATATTCCAACAAGGCAGAAATAACCAACTTTCGTCGCAACAGCAAAACCAGAATGAAAACCTCATAGTTGCACCCCTTCCTTACCAGTCCCCAGCGGTGAAAGCAAATTTAAATTTACCCAAAGAGCAATGCACTCCATCCTCCTCATTTGATGCAAAAGCAGTGACTTTAAAACAGGCAACTTTATCCAAGTCGGATTTATCTGTAATACCATCATCCTCCGCAACTATTCCCACTCCAAGACATGAGGAGTCTACTGATTCCCCAACACAAGCTAAACCTGTGCGAGGGCAGCGAACAAGTCAGTGTGTTTGTGACGTTTGCGGAAAATTTTTAAAAGACAAGTGCAGCCTCCGCCAGCACAAACAAATTCATCAGACGGTTCGTCCATTCCCTTGTCCGGAACCAGAATGTGGAAAGTCATTCCGAAGAAAATTCCATTTACAGACTCACATGCTTATCCACGAAGGAGTACGAAAGCATCAATGTGGATACTGTGGTAGGCTCTTTCTCCTCCAAAAAGATCTAGTATCTCATGAACGTCTTCACACTGGAGAAAAACCATTTAAATGTCCGGAATGCCCCAAGTCCTTTAATTTAAAAAGTCATCTTGTGATGCATGTTCGAGTCCACACTAAAGAAAAGCCTTACAACTGTGACATATGCTCCAAGAACTTTAGTCAGTCAAACAGTTTACGAATTCATAAGAAAAAGGTGCATCAACCAGGTAAGCAGCAGTCTACTTCGACGGCAACCGAAGCCAGGTCCAAATCTAAAAAGAAAGCAGGGCAAGGTGGGCGTGGGAGAAAGTCAAAATCTAAGGATAAACCTCCTTCCCCCAACACAACCTCTGCAGAGGTGGCTCAACCATTACCTGCCAAACTTCCTCTGTACAGAAACCAAGGTAAAATCTTGAACTATTTAGTGCCTTCGATACCCACTTCGGCTACAGTAGCAACATTAGCCCCTTCGATAACCTTCCTGCAATCAACTCTCCCCGTTCCAACTTCAACTGCACATCGCATTGAAATTCTGGAACCGTTTGGGGGAAATGGGGAAGGTGAGCAAATCATTCTTCCAGCCTCCGCACTCAACTTATTGTCTGGGTCAGGGACTTCGATAATTACATCTGCGGAAATTCTAGACACTTCCCAACCAATCTCATTGACTAGAAATATTATTCTGTGATTATCTCAAAACTCAAATTTATACCAGAAAAAAAACGATCTGTGATTTTTAAAAATGCACTGGCTTTTATTAAAGAAATAAAGAAAAATAATTTTTTAAACTAATATATACTCAAAAGCCTATAAACTTTGTATTTATTTATAATCGATAACGGAAATGCTGAGTGAAAATACTTTTTTAGTGTAAATGACTCATAAAAATGTAAAAAAGTAAATACGATTAACTAATTATTCCTTCACCATTAAAACCTCTTTGAAGCTTTAGGAATATCAACTGATTCAGATCTTTCAACGGTTCCTTGTCTGCTGGGTGTAGGAGTGGGAGCTATAGATGCTGGTGGTGATGAAATGGAGACTGATTTAGACTTGCTCAGTTTATCAGAAGAAGATAATGAAGATGGTTTTCGAAACGCATTGTCCTCCTCTTCATCTTCTTCATCCTCATTATCTTTAGACTTTTCTCTACGTTGATTTAAAGACGCAACTAAAACAGAAAAGAGAAAACATAATTTACGTCAGTTAAAAGAATAATGGACAATGCAACATGGTTTAATGTTAGGATCAAATGTCAAAAAATACGTCATTTTCATTTATCATACCTTCATAAGCTTGAGGATACTGTTGGGAGATCTTGGCTTTGATATTTCGTATCCTCCGAAAAATATTGTCCACATCTTTCCTCATTTCCGTAAGCATGGTTGTGTGCCTTTTAAAATCTTGAACTGCATTTTGGTACCTCGCAGCCGAAAGTGCGTTACAATTTGTTAGCATTTCATTGGTCTTCTCAAAACGTTGAAGCCTTTGAATAGAATTAATTCTTACTATCACGACTATTTAAACATTCTGGCGCTGCCAATATCGCAGCTTGAATTATATTATACGCATGCTATTTATAAACTTCGAAACTTGTTGAGTTAAAAATGCAAAATCATGTTTTTGTTAAATTCATTAATTACATGTATTTCTGGGAGCGAATGATAGTTTCAACGTCATGTTGATTAACCATTCCAGCCAACCCTTGAATAAAAACTTCTGGAGCTGTATAGTTCTGAAAACATTCCGCAGCGTTAGAACTAGTTCCACCTTCACTTTGGGGGGAAATTCCTGCCATTTTAAAACTTTCTTAGTTAATAAAGTTTCCGGATAATTCTTGATGTGCTTCTTTCTCAAATTGTGTTACAAAAATTAATATTCACTTTTTTACTAGGCATGTAATTTGTTTTTTGCTAGTAGAATGTCTTCACTTTCACTGACTTTCTTAGCTGTATAGTTCTGAAAACATTCCGCAGCGTTAGAACTAGTTCCACCTTCACTTTGAGGGGAAATTCCTGCCATTTTTTAAACTTTCTTAGTTAATATAATTTCCGAATAATTCTTGATGTGCTTCTTGCTCAAATTGTGTTACAAAAATTAATATTCACTTTTTTACTAGGCATGTGATTTGTTTTGTGCTAGTAGAATGTCTTCACTTTCACTGACTTTCTCCACAATTTTATTCTTAATTGTTTCACTTTCTCAAAAAGTCTAATTAAATTAAAATGATGCAGCTGATGAAAAGATTCTACTCTGACTTGGTTTGTGTCTGGATTTTGTCCTCTGTCTAGTGTTGGCTGATATGCACGTAAAGTACAATGGTGTTCAGCTTGTACTTTTAGCTGAGGTTGCTGTCAGCAAAAGGGAAAAATATTAATATTTTTTTTACCTCTTTCACACACCTTGTTCGCATTCTTCTATTCTGCATGTCACTAATTTAACAAATATGTACAGATTAGTGTAATGTCCAGAATCCTAAGCAAAAAACGTTGACTTTTATAGAATTACAGTATGATTATTAAAATGACTAAATTGAAGGTGGTTAGTGGAATGGATATGCTATCATCTTTATAAGGCATGTTTTCTGTTCCTAGCTTTCATGTTACCTTTTGTATCCATTGACAAATCATAGAAATTGAAGTCATGTAAAATATTACATTTCACATAAAGTCAGATGAAAGTTTCAGATATTGCAATGCAATGTAAAGCTTAGAAGCAGCTTCTCCGCTAGATTTGACAGAACGCATGATGAAAACTTTGATTGATTACTTCAAGTCAATAGTCGGAATCTTAAAGATTTGCGGTGTGGTGAGTGATTCTTTTATGAAAGTTTGAAAAAAATCTTAAATTTTACATCGCGCATAAAATTAATGAAGTCATTAAAAACAATGTATTTTTTCTCTCAATTCCTTAAAGATTTGGGTCGCTTTAGTAGTATCTCTGTGCCTCCACTCGCACTTCAACTCACACTGGGTCTTTCATAACTTCGAGGGACTTTCTTCGTTAACTGATTATGAGGAGTGCCTTAGATATAATCCGGGAAAGACTGGTTCAGGAAGATTGTCCGGTCCTACATACGTTATCGAAGAAGGCAATGGACAGCATTTAGTAGCAAGTCACCTAAGATTAGATTCTAGTTTGTTCTGTCCGGGTCGTACCTGGGAGCTAATTTTAGTGTCAACTGCGATTCCAGTCTTATTCCTTTCAGTTCTCTTCCTTATTCTAATATGCAACCTTCCCAAGCCAATTACACTACAGATTTGGTGCCAATTAAAAACTTTCGTAAGATGACATCTCTTATCACCCCATGAAATTTTACATCGGAGCGTTGGTTCCTAAGCTAACATGAAATTATAATCATAATCACCTCTACTCTTTTATAGGAAGTAGTGTTTCATAGTCTATCCGCATTTTTCTTAGCATCTGGAGGGATTTTATTCATATTCTCAGCCTATTTCATAGCCAATTGGTGTGACGCGAGGAGAGATGGAACCCAGACCCGACCAAGATACGTGGAACATGATGACATTGCAGTGGTCAGAACGGTAGATGCTGCACATGAAAACGAGGAGACTAGCTCTAACTCTGACGAGCTTGCTGATGCTACGAAGGTCATGATTCCATCATCTCATCATCAAGTACTTCCAGGTATTTTGAAACAGCCTTTAGAAAGAAGTCTTAGCCGTCAAATTGGCGACGGAAATATTGATACTGAGGAGTTTTGCAACAGAAGGAATTTGACGGCAGAGAAATATTGTGCTGGAGTAAGTATATTTTGATGAAATAATAACCAGTTTTTTATTAACTTCAAAAGGAATTTACTGATTTTTCTGTATTTCTGCGGCAGGTTAGTGCAATAATAGCTGCTATATTGTACACAGTTATTGCCAGTTTAATTTATCGTTTCGCAAAAAGAAACAAAGTTTCATGTTCCGCCGGTACGGATGCTCGGCGAAATTCGCAATCACAATCACAACAGACTGAAAGCAGAAGAGACAGTGCAAAGAAAAAGTGCATTAAATGTGACCTAACTGAGGACATTGCAGATAAGAATCAGAATGACATTTTGGTTAAACTAAACGATACGCGAGAAGTGGCTACAGGAGGAGGAAAAATTAAAACTGATACTGGAGTATAGATCAATAAACTTTATTAGCATTTTACACTTATTACTAGAATTTTTATCTCATTGTACTATCACTATGCTAAAGCTGTATTTGTATTTTTTTGATAATTTTTTGGTACGATTTTGACTGTATTTATGTTGAAGAGGTTTCAAATTGAACTTAACCACTTTGCATTCTAAAATAAAATACGGGTACATGATGCAGGACTGTGCCAATTGCGAAAATTATGAGAATTGGAGAAATGGCATTTTTAAAGTTTTTTCCCGAATTACTAATACTTCCACGGAAGTCATCCAGATGTTTGGATATGATTACAATCATTTTCCTTGCAGTAACAAATTTTAATGTCTGATTGGTCCTGCTCATTACTCCTCCCCTCTAGGTGAGTTTTCCTTACAACAGTTTGAATCGCTCGACGCTTTCGACGACCGTCCCCGGGTGACTCTATATTGTTCAACAAATCGCTTCTTGAAGAGTTAGAGTTAGTGGTACGATTGGAGCTTGAGCTGGAGTTGGAGGTGGGATTGTTTGGGGTTGGCTGGTTGGAGTTGCCTGGTTTGNGGAGTTGCCTGGTTTGCTGGGACTGGGAGGAACAGGCCCAGAATCAGTTTCAGCATCGGGTAGAGGAGTCCAAGCTTTGTACATCACTTCCTTTTTCATACAGTCTGTGGTGTTTAGGTTGGAGAGAATATTTCGATATGCAGGATATTTTGTCCATACGCAGCCACCTTAAAAGATAAAAATTCCATACTCCTAACTTTGCTGAGCATTTTGAGGATACGTGCCTATTTGATTTTAGTTGTACCATCTTTCAAATTCAGGTTAAGAATCTGTCGGTAGCATTCAATCCGAAACTCCCCGATGCAAAGGTACCTAGCCTTGGGTATTTCGACAGGATTCTTCTCAAGTTCAATAGCACAGCCGAAGAAACCTCCCTCTTGCTTAACTGTAGGCTAATATTACGAACTTTTTATTTCAATTGTTTATACTTCACATAATATGGATTCTTATTTTACGATCGATCTTACGCTTATTTGCAAATCGCAGTGCTTAGCCTTTTGCTTTTCGCATATGACAGGACGATCATGGCACTGGATACAGTGCAGTTGTCTTTTCTGGCATTCCACTTGTGTAGAAAGCCCACCGATAAGCCAACATATTAGTAGACCTTGTAAATAATTGTTACTTTCTTTTGTAAAAGTTTTCATAGCTTGGAATCCTATAATCTTTTTACTCTTTCAAGTCATTCGAGTTGCGAAACAAAATTTGAAACGCATCAAATACCTATATAAGACAGATTAAAACTTGACACTCTTTTGGAACAAAAGGGACAAAGATAAACTAAAAAAAAAATTCACTCAAATTCATGCATTACTATAGATATTTTTCCAAAGTACGATTTCAGCCTCAATGAAAATTGAAAACATTCGAAAGTATGAAAATTAGACATAAAAGCATACTGACACCTAACATTTTTAGTTCAACTGAGTATCATTTTTCGCACAATTAGGTATGCTTTGTATTTCCGGACCTACATATAGCGCAGTTGAGATTATCTAACTAGAGCATAATCTGCTGTTCAGTATAATGAGATGCTCGAAGGATATATCTTCACTTTACATGCCAGTCTCAAATTTCTTTGTATGGTGAGTGTCTACCTTAACTTAATCTCAATGCTTATCCAAAATGAAATATGTATTATGAAAAAATTGCAATGTTGAACCCTATTTAGGTACTTGGATTCATCACTGCTGTCCATAGTTATTATGATTGTACTGTGACGCCCTGGTTAGAGCTGGGCGAGATTTGTAGCGCGTTTAAACGACATGGTGTGGGGTGGATGAATTGGACTGTGGGAGGTAGACTTAATTATGAGATGGCAATTGGTAATTGTCTCGATCAAAATATGGAGCGAACGTATTTATGGATAAACATATTCTACGTTGGTATTGCTGCACTCAATCTGTACGTTTGTTGTAATGCTAAAATTGACCTAGTGAATTCCGCAAGGCGTCGGGTGAGTGTTAAATCGACTTACATTTAAAAGTTTTGATTATTTGTTAAAAATAAACTACTCAACTTCTCAGGAATCCATATTTCACGGCATAGCTGGATCTATCCTTTTGACATATTCTACAGCGCTGATGATGTCCGAACTCGAATTCAGGAAAAACCAATGTCGCGTTTTTGACACGGTTAAGAACAAGCCAGCAGGGGACAAAACCGCTTGTGCTCAGTATATTGTGTTGGATAGAAATATTTTAAGCTCTGTAATAAGCATTGTCTTCACCATATATGAATAACAACCCAATTTTATCAAAATAATTTAAATATTTTTTTTTTGGTTTTTAGGGGCTCGGTATTGCAAACGCAGTCTTATATTTAATAACCGCAGTAATTATAGAGAAGGTCAACTTCCCAGGGGTAATCCGAACAAACTTAACTCTTCAGTTAGCAAGTGAAACGGCTGGGGTAAAAAAGAGAGGAGAATCACTATCAATTGCAAGTTTCAAAAGCAGTTCCCGAATGAGTACTGCTGGCAGGCTTACCGGACCTTTCCCCACTACGAAAGTTAGAAATCCAGAACAGCTAGTTGAACCGGCTAGCCAAGCAGGTCAAGGTCAAAGACAGGATGATTCTGATAAACAAGATAAGCAGCCTACGCGAGCCCTAGGCATTAATTCAGAGATATTAATACAACAACAATCAAAATTTTGAAGGTGCAATACAGACGAGGTGATACTGATTTAAGCAAAATTTTGCGAAGTGATTTTGGATGGGCGGTAGTTAATTTATTTGATCATTTCTCACATAGCCTGGCGGAAGGCCATTCATCTATGCAATATTTTTGTTTTACGATTTTTAAAATAATTTTCAATCAAATCACAGTGAGCATTTTTCATAACGGGATAATCTTTCTTTATTCTTAAAAATACAGAGAAAATCTCCATCAACATGATAAAATTAAACATGAT
The DNA here is from genome assembly GCA_036850885.1 of Lepidocyrtinus dapeste. Taxonomy (NCBI): domain Eukaryota; kingdom Metazoa; phylum Arthropoda; class Collembola; order Entomobryomorpha; family Entomobryidae; genus Lepidocyrtinus; species Lepidocyrtinus dapeste. Next base: position 6,194 of record JAANSQ010001032.1, on the reverse strand, counting down.
TTCATGTATTACTGCGTTAGAAACTATTGATTCACACTTGACCTCATACATACCACAAAATATGAATAGTTTAAACTTAATTTGGTTAAATTGTTTTAAAGCTTGTAAATTTACACACATTTAAGTTTCTCCTCTTATTGACTTCCCTCGGCACAGATAGCGGAACATAAGAACACATACAATATATATTACCACAACTTATTACATCAGATTTATACAAATATTGCTCAACATTTTATATTTTTAAACATCAGTCACTCTCAGGCACAAATTATAGGCGGAAAAAATAAATGTTTTTCACTTAATACGCGAATAACAGAGTAACGATAAACTTAATACTTTATTTGTCCACCAGTTAAGATCTTGCTTTCTGGAAAAAATCTATAGTGTCAAGGTCAATGAACTCAAAATTATTTCCCAGGCGTATTATACAGCTTTAATATTAAAATTCAATCATGTTAAAAAAAACTGATTTTCAAAAAAATCCAATCACAAAAGATAGATTCACAACAACCAAAGACATTCCTCTACACTCCTTCCACTCAGATTGCACCAGTCCTTTCTACTTCTAATTTTTTAAACACCAAATAAAATTCTACACTAATTTAAAATTGGTGAAGATTGTTTAAAATGCTAATAAAAAGTAAATCTATAAAAAATGTTTAAAAAGCATAATTTCTATCCTACTGATGCGTATTATTTATGTCAGACTTTAAAACGGAAGAACATACTTGAAAAAAGTAGTGGAACGTAAACAAATAGCTTTTGTTTTGTAGGAAATACTCGAAACCGAAACGAAGTCTGTTCTGTTACAATTACAACTCGAATATTACATCCCAAGATGAAAATCCAACTATAGAGCTTATCCAATCATTCACTTACCAATACAATGCGCCTTAACGTCTAGTTCATTAACTGTTTACTGTTAAAACTGCTAAAAGTAACCAACAAAAACACAATTTATCGTTATATTTGACTAAAATACATTAACCTGACGAAAGGTCAAAAACAAGGAGAGTAAAATTGTGATTGTACGCAATTTTAGAATTAGTTTAAAGCTTGAAATAAAATGAATTGTCAAAAAAATGATCAACAGTGATCCTGTACGAATGCCTGCTTGACTCTGCTCTGTTTTTTTTGTTAAAGACATAAGATGAAAGATAGGCCATCCAAGTCGATAAAAATCAGTCATTGGAAAAGAAAAAAAAATGTTAGTCTTTTATAAAAAAAGGAATTTCCTTTAAAAAACTAAAACTAAAAACTACGGTTTTACTCTGTACAATCTTCGTTTTTAAAAAAGCTACACACACAAATAAACAGAAAATCGATACTGAGATTCATGTGATGAATCGGTACGAATTTTCTTCATTCTTTTCTTCTTTCTTGAGAACAAGCTGAATGCTGACATTTTTCGGTAACGTGATGTCAACACGCATTCAAAACTTTTTCACGCCGGGAGCGGCAAAATTCAAATTGAATGATGCCGACTGGAGAGAAAAAGTTTCAGCTTTTGTTGCATCAACATTTACCCATTTCCTTAAAATTAAGATAAAATTTACAACTTTTTTTTTTACAAAACTATATCTAATTAAGCTAATTTTTTTACAGTTTTACAGTATTACAATTTAAAACCTATAGATAAATGGTACTGGTTAATTATTTAATATACGTAATTAATGACTATGTACATGGAAAACAGATGCAACCTTTGATGAGCGTGTGTTTTGTTGTGTGTGTACTTGAATATATTTGTTTTTGCAGTTATGTTACTTCTACTTGTGCGCAGCGTGGCATTATTCTACATGATTAACTAAATGCAAAATGATATTTTGTTACTACTTAACTAGGGTTAAAACAAAGCGATCATGCATAAAATACACAATAAAAATTTAAATGCAATGTCTGTCTGCAGATATTGTAAAATCATAATAAAATCAATAAAATTATTAAAGCAAAGTCATAAAAATGTCTGTGAAATTCAGAAAACATATTAAAATCTTAACCTGTAACGATAAAATGGCTCTTGAATAAAAACAATTTCATGCTAAAAATTTAAATAACATCAAAAATCTGTTTATCTCTGAGAAAAGAATTAATTGTTGTAGTATCTGGTAACATTCGGATCATAAATGGTGAAAGTGGCAGTGCCCCCCGTTGAATTTGGTGGAGGCACTGAGTTTGGAGGAGATTGACCATGATGAATATTATGATTATGATGAGCTGGCACAGTGTTGATTTGTGAACCAGCAGGAGAAGGGGGACTCCTCCCATCTAGGTCGCGCCCATGGTGATGTGCTTCTGGAGACGGTATGTACGCTCTAACAAGTCTTGGCTCCCCACCAGAGCCTGGAGCTCCTGCTGGGACCATATTACGAATCACTGCGTAGTGACCAGGATTACCTCCAGTGGAGGGTTGTACTTGATGCGCTGCTGGAATTGAGAATGTTGGTGGAGGTGGTGTCCTATTATCACCTCGGTTTCCAGCGCTATTCGCTCCCGGGGGCGATATGAGATTCGTTCCACTTCCGGGATTTAAAGAGAGCCTCCAAGTAGTGGGTGGGGAGCTTGGTTGTGAAGACAACGTGGCATTAGGTCCATGATAAGAATGATCTCCTCTCATCTCTCCCCGGGATCCATCATAAGAATGGGAAGACAAGTGTGCCGGAGGAGATGTAACAACCGTAACAGTTTCAGCTACCGGAGGCGGTACATGAACATGCTGTAAAAGAGGATGCTGTCTGATTGCAGGTGATGGTGGACTTGACTGTCCGCTTCTCAAAGATGGACTTGGACTAGCCACACGACTGCCTGCACCACCTGAAGAAGGTGGTCTTGTTCTTTCAGGAGTTTCTAACGCCGAAGTAGAAGCGCTTGAAATTCCGGACGTAGTTGTTCCAGACGAAGACGTACTGCTTGTGCTACTGTTACTAGCAGTTGAATTAGTTGAGGTAGAGCTAGCACTGTTGCTCCTAGTTGCTCCACCGGCTTTGCCTTTTGCTTTGTTACCCCCAGCTGCCCCACTTCCCCCAGAATTTCCACCATTCCCACCTGAATTTCCTCCTGGACCTGTTCCACCTTCCGCCCTCTCCCTATCTCTTAAATGTATCTTTTTATGAATTCTCAAGCTATTTGCTTGAGTGAAAGTCTTGTCGCAAATCGGACACCGGTATGGGCGCTCGCCGGTATGTGTTCGAATATGTAAAGTAAGATGCTGCTTCACATTAAAGCTTTTAGGGCACAAATGACAACTGTACGGTTTTTCGCCCGCTGTAAAAATATGATGATACAATTTTAAAATGTTAATTAAGAATCTTGATTTCATACATGAATTGTAGATTAACTTACTGTGGGTTCTTTCATGACGGGCCAGGTCACGACGAATAAGAAATGCTTTACCACAGTAGCTACAAGTTTCCTTTTTGTTTCCTTCATGGATCATCATGTGAAACTCCAAGTGGTGCTTTCGGCGAAAGGCACGTCCACAAACCGTACAATCATACGGCCGAATCTGAATAATTAAGTCAAGAAATGATCTAGCATAAAGGTATACTGTGGGGCACCCTGAAACAAAACTTGCTAGGAAATACTTACATTTTGATGGATTTGCTTGTGCACGCGCAAGGCACCCGTTCCCTTAAGAACCTTTCCACACTCATCACACTGCATTGGTACTCTGGGGTCATATGTCCTAACTCTCTCTTCGGGACGCTTTTTTGGGCGACCACGTTTTGGTACTAAGGAGAAATAATAAAGTAAGTATTTTTCCTTATCCTTAATTTCTTTGTTTGGACTTACGCTTTTCACTGGTGCCCGTGCTAGAGCTTTCTTCTCCACCACTTTGGCTTTGCTGGTGCTTGGAGGAATCTCTGCTGCTGCAATTACTGCTACTGTTTAAAATAGCAGAATGAGAAGGCCCCGGAATGGGACTCTCTGCAATAATCCCAGTGGGAGCTACCGCTGCTGAAGATGGTGTGGAGGATCTCAATGGTACGTAATGTTGTTGTTTCGAAGATTTTGGCGTGGTTGTAATTGGAGTAGATGTTTTCAAGGGTTTGGGACTCCCTAAAGTTTTCCTTTTGTTGCTTATAACGGAAACTGGGGTAGAGTCCCTGGATGAAGGCACTTCATCTTCTGTGTCTGCCGTATAGTCTAAACTGTTTGTATTATGATTTGGTGACCGACCACCATCATTGGCCATATGCCTTGCAGACGCTTTGTTGCTCCCGTAACCTTTCTTTCTATTTCTTCGCTTTGGTCGAAGAACATCTGGCTCTGGATTAGAAATGTCTGGAGGATTTATAGGAGTAACTGGACGGATTGGGACACTGCTCTTGGGTCCTTCATTATCTGTTCTGGTATCCATACGTTCAAGAGATTCATCGCGTCCAGATTTACTTTCTTTTTTCGAGTCTATATTGTTCACTATTATTGGTGGATCTTCATTAGCTTCAGAAAAGATATAAACTTGACCGATAGTTGCATGGGATTCAACAAGTGTGCCTGTAGTACTACTAGGTTTTTGGTGTTGAATGGGGACAATGGAGGGTGGGGAAGGGGGTCTGCTTGAAGACTGGGATGATGAATCCTGCTGTTGCTGTTGAACAATAACCAACGGCTTAAAGTACTTTTTTATGTTGGCTGAGCCCCCTGGAGCAGTACTGACGTTGGAGAGGTTGTGGGCATTTCTGGATGACAAGGACTTTTTTGGAGGGACGGAAATATGTGTAACAGGGGTTGATGGAGGGGGTGGAGGAGGATTAGGTGGTGGTGGAATCTGAACTGTAGAGGATTGAGAAGAAGAAGGTGTATTTTGGGAAGAAGAATGATGAGGATGATAAGATTGAGGAGGGGAATGTTGGGAAGAGGAGGAAGAAATGGGTGGAACTAGGGTAACCACGGAAACAGGAGCAGTATGAACATTTTTGCTGGAAGAGTATACAGTATTAGAAGAAGGAGATGTTTGAGTTAAGGGGTGGAGGTGGGGGAGGGGGAAGAAGATTTTTTGTTTGAGTAGTAGATGTATTTAAGCCAGTAGAAATCATGGAGGTTGAAGTAGAATGTGGGGGTGGAGGTTTGCTCTTTTTAGATATGATGAGCTGGCTCTGACTGAGATTTGTGGGGGAGGTTGGAGAGCTTCCTGAATGTGATGGAGGTGGAGCCAATGGTGGAGGTAAATTTTGTGGAGAGAGCTTAGTTGATGCATGCGGAGTTGGGGTAGTTGGGCTATGGGGAACAATGTACTGTTGATGATGCTGAACCGTTATTGTAGCGGAAGATGGGGGTGGCTGTTGAATATGATGTAGATGAATCTGTTGCTGTTGCGTACTATGCTGTTGGGATGAATGTGTTGCAGAAGGATGCGGAGAAATATGGGCATGGTGATGAGCGTGATGTATGGATCCACTATGAGCTGGAACTGGTGAGCCTTGTTGCGGAATCAGTAAAGTATGTTGCTGATGATGGTAGGACAAGGGTTGACCAGATATCATTGGTGGTGTAGATATCGGTCGAGGGGGGTGTTCTTGTGGGGGTAAGCCTATGCGTATGCGATGTGCCGCACCTTGGCCACATGTTGGAGATGGACTTACTGGTGAAGCTGACCCTGTATTATAACACCCCCGACTATGATCATGTCTGTTTAAAGCGTTTTCTGCAGCTGCAGCCGCAGCAGCGTTTCCAGCCGCTGCTGCGGCCGCTGCGGCCGCCAATTCTGCACCCGTGTACTTCTGCGCGTTTCCAGCAACATTAGCCAAAAGACAAAGTGTAGCTGATATTTCCGCCACTTCGTCAAAGTCGTGAATGTGCTTGAAGAGGAAGGAGTTCTTGTTGAGGAGTTCCACCCCTACGAATACGCAGAAAACCAAGCAAATGTAAAAAAGCTGGAGTTTTTAAGCATCCACCTAAAGCTTAATTAGATCATGGTAATCATTTCATTGTAACAAAGGAAGTGAAAGCCCACGCGTCGCGACAGAATGGCAACATTGTCCATCTTTAAGATAACTTTCATACTTTATGCCGACAATTTCATACAAGTTCAAGATTGATTGCGTAATTTTATGGGAGGATTATGGCATCATGAACAAAGACTTGAATCATATCCGCGAATGCTTTTACCCTTTACATTTTTTCTTCGTACATTCACTGCAAACATATGTCTTGGTGGAAAATTCATGTAGACACATTGCATTTATTTG
>JAANSQ010001031.1:0-17210 GCA_036850885.1 Lepidocyrtinus dapeste | reverse complement strand
TCTTATATTTTCCTGATTTTTGTAATATTTTTACGAAATTCTTGTTATTATTTGGCATTTTTTAGTTGTCATGTTTACTCTGTGTACTGTGTGTGTTACGTGATTGCACTTTTTCCCCTTAATATTGTCTTTCTCTTTGTAGCAATGAAAGACTAAATTGAATGAAAGGAGGTGAAACTGGTGAAAGTATTTCTGGTACTTTCAAGTGAAAGTAACAAAGAAAGTAAATTAACAGAAAGTATCAAATACATCAAAGGTTTCATATATCAAGTGCTCGAAACAAACTCCAGAAACATATAACAGATACAGTCGCAGTACATCAAAGAGAGCATGTATTTATGTATGAAAAGCATACCTGAGCCAATTACAAAGTATCATATTGTCTTAAATTGGCAAAAGTTTCAAAGTGTTTTCAAATGATGGGAACAAAATGTTGCGTAACCTCCTAATTGCAAGGCACGCAGACAATGACGACTTGCAATAAAAGTTGCTTGGTCCAATGACCTGCTTGCAATAAAGTACGGCAGGCAGGCAGTTTTATTAGGGCTAGTTTGGTTCACACAAGTAAGCAGTTTATGTTGTAGTGAGCAGAAGTTATCCATAAAAAATGCGGAGCATCTACGAGAAGGGAACCAACCCGTACATGTTAAATCGCACTTTACTATAATTTTACATTGAATGTATAACCGGCCGGATGCATTTTCTTGTTTTATTGCCCAAAAAGAGTTTTGTTCGTCGAAGCTTCTTTCCCTTTGCAATATAGGATGCAAGAAGGAAAATGAGCATTTTCTGTAAGCTAAACCCATTCATTTTCGATTGCATGCAATATTCCCAAAACGCAAAGCCTGATCTAAAGGGACAGCTGCAGCTGCTTTTTCAAGCTTTTTTCTTCTCTCTCTCTCTCTAGCTTGCTATAATTCTGATGATGATGACGGGGCAATAGGCTCACTGATATGCGGAGAAGCCATAAACCTCTAAAATCCATGGCGGTCAAAGCAACAGACCAGTTTTGCGGGAGCTAGCTCACCTTTTCAAATTGCTAAATTTCACTAACCCATCCATCAGTTTCTCCGGGTTTTTGACCTAGTAGTGGGACAAGGTCAAACGCAACTTGTCAAACGTGTCGTCAAAACGTAGTCTACTTTCTGACGTTTCTGTGAGTGCCACCAATCCCGCACAGAAATGCTGAAAAATGGGTGAAAATCTAAAGGCACATGATACGCTTCCTTTGGATCTATGACCAACAATGAATGACAACTTGTCACTGGCAACTACTGGAAGCCTCTTAGACCGGAAGTGGATCCTATATTTTTAGTGAAAAATGCTCCTCAACTAAAGGGGATCGCAGATGTGCATAATCTTACTTGATGGAGATGGGAAAACCTACGCAATTTTAAGTTCAAACTTGAGTCAACAGTGAATGTTTTGTTATGAACAGATGATGCATTTGTATACAAACAAAATGGTAATTGATAAGCGCGTTGCATTTTCGACTTCAGATCTGTTGTTGTGCAATTGTTATTGCAGGCCTGAGAGAAAGCAAGAAATGCACAAGTAAAAGCATTTCTCTCAGATTTTAGGTGCTTTTTACCATTTTTATTAGGAAATGGTCCTTTTTTTATAAATACAAACTGCATACTAACTTGCAGAGGGAAAAATTGTGGTTTCAACTCGTTCTGGAAGAAAAGTTGTGCCCCAAAAAATAGTTAGTAGTGAAGTGCCGTGTAATTATATAAAATTTAGTATTTATTCCTGGAGGAAATCTTATTATTGGGTAACCGTTCAATATTACCCATTGTTGCGGGTAGTATGGATGGGGAAGTATCGTCTGAAGCGGTGGAAAATAATAATCAAAATTCAATGAAGATGGCTGTAGACCAACGGGATGAGTGCGAAATGATGGAAGTAGATGATTCTGATAGTAGTACCGCTAATAATAGTAACAATAGAACAGAGAATAATGGGACTATTAGCAATAACAACAATGCCCATTCAAACTCACATAATAGTGACTCTGCACCTTCATCTCCTCCTCCTCCACCGAAAATGGCGAGACTATCCAAGTCTACGAGTAGAAGATCCAATTCTACCTCGAATAACAGTTCTTCAAAGCCCCCTACACCTTCCTCGTCTTCAGACGTGGAAAATAATAAAGCAAATTCTGTGTCACCGTCCCCCACGCCTTCGGCCACTGATGGTGTCTCAGAAACGCCGAAATCGCCCCATAATGATACTGAAGATGTTGTTATGAATGGACCTAATCATGTGGTCTGTGCTGGAAATTATATATAGTCAAGTGCTAATAATACCTAACAAAGTTTTTAAAATTATATTGTGGAATTCATGTTTATGTAGAGTGAAACAGACGAAGAAGTGAGTAAAGCGGAACTGGACAAAAAGTCCGAATTAGGATATGATGAAAATAGCCCGTCTGCTGGTAGCTCTACCCCTACCCCAACTGCTTCCAATGGCCCAGTCCTTAATTTTTCCTCGCCAACGTTAACGAAAAGGAGTGTGACGCTTCCAATGTTATTAGCAGCTGGAATTTTGAAACCGGGTGAAGGAACTATGACCCTGGAGTATCATGTAAGGGTTGAATTGATCAACGAATCCAAAGAGTTTTGATGGGACTGCAGCTAACGCGTTCCGTTCTAAAAATTTTACAGGGTCAAAAGTTTACCGGAGATCTCTTAGAAACTGGCCAAATCCGGTCACAAGAAACAGCACAAGTATTTACGTCACCATCTTCATGGGCGCTAGCATGTAAGGCTATTATCAACCCCGAGAAAATTATGAGGAAATCTGGTTGTGGTTGGGCATCGATTAAGTATAAAGGTTTGCTTAAATTTATTAAAAACATGATCTGATGGAACAATCTGATTTAAAGGAGTAATGTTTGAGCAAGGACTTTTTTTTAATGGCGTTGCTTTTTATTTGTAGGTTTAAAATTAGATTATTATAAAACAGTCTGGTTTAAAAGACTACGCGAAGGTTCGATTGATATTAAGAATATTACTAATGGAACTTCGTCGTCTGATAACTCGGATGATGAAGGAGACAACTATTGTGTTCTCAAATTCGGTGAGCATTTTGACAGCCCTGCCATGCAGTCTGCTCAGCAGATTGGAGCAAAGGTAAATATAAGTTTTTTTTTAAAAAAACACACTTGAAATAAACCGGAAAAGAAGAAAACTGGAGAAAGAACGTAGTTTTATGCATTTGTGTGTTATCCTTATTCCAGGTTTTGATCTCTTGCACCCAATTTAAAGATATTGAGCGATTGCAGCCTTTCTACGTCAGAATGTCTGCTGAAGCGCTTGCTCTTGCAGATTTGCATTGTAACGTTACAAACTCGGAAACTGTTGGTTATATTTCGGGTCATTGGAGTCACGAAGAAAACTGTTAGTACTCTTTAAGAGAGATAATAATATCCTTGATTCTTCCTTGATATTTATTCCTTGATGGTTATAGTGTTGAGTGCATTCACTTTGAAAATTATTTTGTCAGGTCTGAAAATGGAGGTGGTACATCCTTGTCGTGTGCTAATGCCAAACTCAAGTTCAATAGACTGCGATACGGAAAGAAATAGGATAGCTCTTGAAATACAAAGGTTAGGTCACGACGTTGTCGGCTGGTACCATTCGCACCCTAAAGCCCCTCCTCAACCTTCCAAAGATGATATCTCTCGTCAACTAGACTACCAGGTCATGATGAAAGGCGCCTCTGACATCGCATACATTCCTTGCGTTGGAGTTATTATCTGTGAGTGATAAGATACAATACCCCAAACCGTGAATTTGTTAACAATAACGATAGTGCTTTCATGGCTGTCTTGGAATTTCTCTGTGGACCAGTTTTTTTAAAAAAAAACTTTCTTCTTTTTTATTTCACAGCGCCTATTTGTTACTCAAATCAAGAAGACTCCAAGCGATCATCAGTACAGTTTTACTGGGTGATGCCCCCACATGAAAACCGTCCGTTGGAAATGGGCAGACCAATGCACATTGACTATGAAACTTACTACGATACTTTAGATAGAAAAAAACTGCTCCTCCAATTGGTAATAATTAAAAACTTTTTAGCACAGCACATAAAGTCGAATTTACTTATATATATTCCTTTGCTTCTTTACAGGGTTCACTAGTTCAATTTTATAAGGATAATAAGGGCTTAGTACAAGTCAATGATTTGGCAGCTGGGAAGATTGACAAAATTATCGTAAGCCCTCTAAAAGCATCCTCCGTTTCAGACACCTCATTCATGATTCATGGCTAACAGACATTGTTTAATTAACTTTTTTATTCCCTTTAGGAAACTGTTTCGGGGTGGGTACCTTCAATACGACATTGTGACGAATTTTGGGAGGAAGTAAAACAAATTCTGCTCAGCCCAAATACTACTCCTACTTCCAACAACTTGGTGAACAACATGTCAGCATCATTCTCGTCTTCAGAACCAAATCCAAACTCAGTACAAGAATCAGAGAAGACGACAACTTCCTCGTTATCATCGACAGGTCTAAACTCAGCTTGTGCTTCCAACTCTACGCCGAACTCGCAGGCATCAGCATCCACCCCGCCTACTGCTCCCACACCTACACCTGCTGATGAACCAATGCATTAGCTTTAGATATTTTTATAGTACAGAATTTTAAACAAGTAACTTTTGCATTTATTCAATAGGTCTAAAGATATGGATTTATAGTGCATTTTAATAGAGAACTAAGCTTAAGGACATATTATAATAGACAGGGAAGAGTTTTTCATACTTGTAGAACTAGTGCTACTGCCAACCGCATTGTTATTTGTGCAGTGACTAGTGACACGCTAAAAAAAATCTCTCCTACTTGATGCATTTATACTTGGAAGGAAATTAAGAAAGGGTACTTAAAGTTACTTTACGCTATGTTATTATTGTTGTTTGCATAATTTTATAAAGGATGAATACCTTGTACCGTAAGCATAGTTTACGGTTAATAATAATCTCTCTTTTTTATTAGTGATGGAACAATATAATATCGACTTATTATACAAATGATAATACTAATCCGGCTCTACTGATTTAGAAGAGATATATGAACTTGAGTTTTCCCCTTAATTTTATTTCGGTACGAAAAGTATACAAAAGTTAAAATCGTTTTGTACAGTGTACGTTTTAAACTTTTACCTACTACTAACTTCTATACGTGACTGGCAAGTTTAGTATCAGTATCGCAGTTGTAAATTACTGTAAAAAGAGGATAACTTAATACTATTAAGTTAGTAGTACTGCACTGAGCAAATGGAAAGGACAAAAAGCCCAAAGCTGCAAGGCTTTTAAAACTTATGAATCGACCCGTCATGTCACCAGTAGTCAATCTGAGTCACCGCCTACATCACTGAAATAATTGCGTTTTGAACCATAATGTATTGTTTCTTTTGCGGTTGAGAGACATCATCTCAAGGAAAACAGTAGGCTTAATACTATGGAATAGCGGTTTTGTTTAATGATATTCACTTGATTGTACAAATGGTAAGTTAACTATTATTATTTTTTCACATGAGCATTTTAAAAACTTGAGTGTTTACACACAAAAGAAAACCAGAACACCGAGAGTAACTGAAATACCTGAAAATATACGGCTGGACAAGAAGACTATTACACGTGTACTGTAGTGAAATACCTTTTTTGTAGTGATTCATTACACTTTTATTTATTTTATATTTTTAATTTAAGTCAGAAGAGCATTTTTTAAACTGCAGACACCATTTAATCAATGACATCAGTAATGTGGACCGTAGAATTTACTTTGGTTGTGTTATAACAAGGAAATGTGGGAGTGATCGAGGATACTTTGTACGTATTTCTGGTCGAGCTTTCACACTTTCGGGTAAAATACTACTACCTGGGAATGTAATGGTTTGTTTAGTTGTGCTACTTATACTCATTTAAATTTAAAGGCCGAATTTATTTAATGAGGGGTTTTTTGTTGGAGCCTACAGAACTCGTAAGACGTTCGTCCGAAGCAGTTCGTTAAGTCCGTTTTTTTAGTTTGTCGGAGTTTGAAACTCAAAACACAGTATTTACCACGCATGTCAATATGAAAATACTTATTTATTATTAATGATTTTTAACTTTCGTAGTGTTTTTAACATTAGCAGTAAAACACATTAGTTTTAGTTTGAGGACAGAGTACACGAAAAATTTAAGAAGGAGGAAATAATGATGAATTTTAATAACATAAAGAATTCCAATTAAGCAAGATGAGAACAATATAATTTGTTAGATTTTTGTGGAATTCTAATTTGGGATTTGCAGTTGCAATTGTAGGACTTTGAGAAAATAACTGATTCTAAAATCTGACTTAATGTACCACAAACGAAGCCTTTATACATGTGGAAAAGAAGAAACCGTTGCATAATAATACATAAATACAAATAAATACTTATGTTTAGATTTTTTACCTAGAGAAAAGAAACTTTTTAAAGAATGTGTAAACAATGTAACTGACAGTGTAATATTTAATGTATGATAAGTACATAGGAAAACCGAATGATCATATGAATGATACTTTTTATTCTTTATGTAATAATTATTGTGAATTTGTCCATACATAATGTCGGTAAGATTTTTGCATAAATAACAAAAAGTAAAACCAGAGAACCTGTTTAATAATGTTGTTTTTATGTCTTGGTTTATTCATCATGATAAGTATCACTTTACCCCTAATTATAATTTATATTCTTTTGCTAATCTTCCGACTAAAGTTAATGTTTTGCTGATTTAAGCTCTTTTCATATAGTCAAAAACTTATCGGAGAATTTTTAGCATTTTACGCACGCATCACCACATTTCATTGCTTATGCATCAGCATGGGATTCTAAGGATAAAACTTGGGGACAAGAATGAATGATGTGGTGCAAAATAAAGGGTTTTTATTATCCACTCATCTATTACCATGGAGACTGTATACTCACTAATAGGAAAACAAAAGGGAAAGCATTTAGGCGTTGTTTTGCTTTGGGTTGTCCAGTCGGGATGTAAGCTTCACTCACTTCACAGTCTACACGCAACCCTTGGGAAACATGGTTTAGCCTGTAACTGATTCAATCAATTCTTTGAAGGACTATACTTTCGGAGAAAGTTTATTGTAATGAATTTTCTGTGAAGTAGTTCAGTAGTTCTTTTGATCACGTGGAATATTTCAAGTTATAGTAATAATAATGCCCCTTTGCTCACTCTACACGGAACCAGTCCGTGTGAGATATGTGAGCACTATTCTCTCAAAAGCGACAGTTTTCAATGTTATCATCGCTATCTTGAGTTTAGTCTTGCCTTACATAGTGTGCTATCGAATGCAAGGTTTGTAAAAACAATTTCTGGCATAAAATTTTAGTGTAATATTTGACGAGAATTTTCACAGACATCTTCATTTTGTAGGATTTTGGGTGATTCTGGACACATTTCGGGAGCAGCCTCATGTAGCGTTTAAGCATCAAACTTTGACTGTGCTTGAGGTACAGAATGGGAATGGTACGACTGAAACAATACTGTGGACCACTCTGCCTGGACTTCGTTCTATGATAGACTCCAAAGCTTCTCCTTTCCCTAGAGTTATGGTAAGTTTTCTCCATTATTAGTTTGTCAAAAAAAAGACTTCAAGGTTTATGTAGTGAAGAGATAAAGGATACTAAGACAAGACATTTATATGGTTTAGTCGAGGGAGCCAGACGTGAACTATGATGCGATGAAAGATTTTCTTGAGATTGATTTCACATTTCCCCTAAAAAACGTGTCCGTGATTGCTGCTCACATTATTCTTATCTTTGAGTACAAACTGAAAGTAAGTTTCCGATACGGAGTATTTATCGTTAATTACACAACAATGCGTATGCACGCATATAAATTGACAAAAAAATATTGGGTTCAAAGAAATTTGCCAACCTTGAGATGGAGTCAATGGTCTACTCAGGCTATGTTGCCGGAAACTACGGAAATAGTTACGAGTTCACAGGAGATTTGGGTCTGGTGCAGAAGCAACCTCTATGGAGCAGATACCACGATGACAGATTCAATTACGAAGTTGTGCCAAGGTTGAGCCTTAATGCGAATGATTATTCACTCGCAAAGATCCTCAGGGAATATGCGGCCAGGAATAGTAAATCCTTAAGAAATGCTACATTGAGTATTATGAAAAACTTTGAGATCACATGAGATATAATATATACGCTTGTCTTTGCAGTCAGCACAACACTGAAAAATAAGTATGAAATCTGGACAACAAGTGGATACGCCAAAGAGTTCTCCATTAAGGGGAAAATTATGTATACAGAAGAGAGCTACCAGTGCTGGGCTGGGATTTGGCAGATGCTTAAATGGGCTTGGGTCCAGTACTTTTGCGTTTTCGTCATAATCTATGCAATACTAAGAGCTTTCCAGGGAACCGTGTATAAAGCGAGACTCTTTGAGACCATGGTTGTCGTTCCCTGGGACAAACGACAAGGAGGATAAGAAGATAACGAAAACCGAATTTCAAGGGAAAGACTTGATTAGACAGTTCTAACAAAAGCCAAGATGATTACAGATTTTTTTAGTCATGTCAAGATTAAAACTATCGACGATCTGAAAAGGACCACGGTTTTATATTTATACTAAGTTTGTAAAGAATGTATAAAATTGTACAAAAAAATATGATTGTTTTTTTACTGTAGTTAAACCGCTTCCTCATTCAATTTCAATCACTTTCGAAGTTAAACAGATTTTATTTATACTATTCTGCGTCCATAAATATTGTTTACATAATTCTCCAACCGACTTTCCTTTCATTTGTAAAAATCTTAACTGATTACTGAGTTATTCTGGCAAATAGTTGATGATAACGTAAAGATGTATACGCATGTCATAAAATGTTTTTTAAGCCTTTAATTCTAATATTTGTTCGAGTTTTTATCACCCAACCATAAAATTTTAAAAGGGAACACTAATACTTCGGGGAGGGTACGTTCCGTCCACCTCTACAATTATATAGGTGTAAACGTATTTTCCGTTCTCATTCTAAAACGAAAGGTTCAAAAATACAAAGTTAATGGTGAAGTCCTTATTCTGTACTTTGAAAAGGGCATTATTTGCATGGAGTAGTTTCATTTAAAGTGTTTACCGTCTTCTTTTCCAAGTTTACCGTTCCCTTCTTAAATGGACCCTGAAGTAAATAAAGTAAAAGACAATTTATATTTATACTATCATGTTATTGTTGTCTAAACTAATTCTCTTAGACAGGGAGAAACGTACCTCAATGTAAAACCGCATCCTCAACGACTTAATGTTATCGCCGTGAAGAAATTCCTGATAACTATTTACAAACATTTTTCAAAACTTTATGAAAGGTCAGAAAAATATTTGGATTTTTTCTGGTTTTGTCTGGTAGCGTAAAACTTACGCTACGTGTCTCCTCCAGCCACGCCTACTTTCCTCTCCATAACATTTAATTGGGGTTCCAAGCGCATCCTGGACCTCCGTGCTTAACTTACACATTTTGAAGGCATGAGTGTAAATATTGTTTGGACTTTCAGAAGAAAACAACTCATTAAGTACGAAATACAGCATTGCTCCTCCAATGACAACTCCAACAACAATGACTCCTCCGTATGATACAGTCTTAACATTTTCCTTGACTAAAAATATCAGAAAAGAAAGACATTGCTTAGTCAGTGACGACGGCAATTGGGGAAAGTTTAACCAAATCAATCACCAATAATGCATTAACGTTACCTTTCTCGGCAGTTGAAAGAGTAACGGCACCACCGTCTCTATCCGCTGCTTTTTGTAATCCTTTGTCCGACGCAGGTTTAGGTTGAGCACTACTGTAAAATCGCACTGGCTGCACGAAACTATTTTTAAGTGCGTAACAACATGACTGACAACGACATGTTTTTTTCAAACCAGTAGTTAATGACGAGCTGGTGATATACGGTCGAATAGATTCGACGTATTTTTGTTTAGGAAAGAAATCTTTACAGGTTGAGAACAAAGCGGTGTGTCGACCCCCTCCACACCATACCCGTAGTACTGGTGTTATGGTGGTCAAAACCTGAATCGGAAGTCTAACTATCACGGTCATAGTTTAGTTCCAATTAAAACTTAGCTGAATCACTAATGAAAACGTTACGGTTTGGTTACGTTACATTTAAAAGAGTTCAATTCAATTGGACACTTGTTAACCATCTATACCTTAAGATTCTTATGCACTTAATCAAGAACCTAGAAGTAGAACCTACTCTCGACAACAATTGACATGTCAGAGGCAAAATCACCAAACAACTGTGAAAAATTATGAGCAGCTGGCTTTTGCACGGATCGAGTGTCCAATTTGCTTATGAAAGCAAGCAAGCAATGAAATACAAACACATCCAATTTTTTGATGCACAAGTCTTATGTAGAAAATTGAATATTGTATGCACGCACGTGGTGTGAGCGAGCTGCGAAGACTTTCTCCTTCTCCCTAAAGAGAAAATTCATGTAATATTTGAACGAGTTCTTGTTAACGCGGTAAGATGATTTTAGAATGTTTACATGATGGATCTATGATCTATTAAATTCTATTTGATTTCCTAAATGCTTCTAATTTTCTAAACTTACTCGGTTCTGTATTATTTAAAACTGTTTAACTGGCAAATTGTACTAGGTTTCTCGTATTGTATTCTGATTCTTCTATTTCTAATTGTGAATAGATGCGTTAATCAGTCAGTCAGATATGCAATACGGTTATACGCACCGATTTCGGCCATTTTCAAAGACCAACCCTACAGTGAGCTTTATTCATGAACCCATCGTTCCGCCGTATGGGTGTATTACTCCAATATTCGCCAGCAACTATGTATAACTGGAGAAAGTTTCGCTAATTGACCAGTAGCTATCATTAGCATCAGACTCATGCTCCTCTTGGTTACATCATTAGTTGGAATGTGCCATGCACGACAGAACCAAGCTAAAGAATTTCAGTATCCCTAGAAGCAGACTGATCCGTCTTTGATTGTTGGAGGTAGTCATCTTTATCAAAGCAGTACTGAGTACTGTTTGAGAAATCGCAAAAATTTTTGCAATGACGGAATGAATGTAATGTAAATACGGTTGAGAATTGCAATTGAAATATTTGCATTAGATGCACATATGCATTGTACATAATGTACATACATATAAGTATATGAAGAAATGATGCAAGTAAAAATTAATTTCCTTCTTAAAACTGAAGAATTATACTGCTGTTTAGAATTTTATTTCAAGAAGGCTTATCACAATTAATTACCAAGTTGGATTACTTGCTAGAAGCTAGTTGAACTTTAAGATCATTAGCCAAGACAATAAGACCATCAATGAGTTCAAGGGCAGATGGGACAATTTGGTCTGAAAAAATAAATAAATTTTTTGCATTAATGTATGTCAGAAGCATTTGGCGAGGCTTTAACCAATCAATTCAGGGCTTTACCTGGAGGAAGAAGAAATCCTGTTTGGGAAAAGAAAAAATTTATGATCAACTAGACTCTGTATTAAATATGTTTGAAAAAAAACCATATTATTTGATTTTAATTAGCTAACCGTAGCGCCCGGTATCACGAAGTTCGAAAGTGTAAGCGAGGCGAGTATCGTGAACACCCTTAATCCAGTCAACACTAGCTCCAGAGGCTACGTAAAGGATTTCAACAATGTTTCCAGTGGTGAACTGGGTGTTGTACCTCCGCGCAATGGCGTTTTGAACGAGACGTCCGACCCTAATAAAAATTTGGCAATTGTTATATTTAGAGAGATGAGATCGTTATTTTTTAACATCGCATCTTACTCTGCATTTAAATTTTTACCTCATGTGGTTTTCATGGTCAGGAATACGTGGGGATCCGTTAACATTGGTTCCGTATGCTAGAGTGTACAAGTGAAAGTTATGTACGAGTAGTAAGTAAATATTTCACAGTTCATGGCTGTAAATTAGTTTTTAGAAATCCTAAACTTACGGATGAGAATAAGTTGACTGTAACTGTGCAAGCTGATGTACGCTGCAGTGCGGGATTCAATGGTGTCAAGGTAATCGGAGAGAGATTTAGTCTCAGGTTCGGAGAAAGCGTTGACACCCCTGTAAGTCTCGGAAGAGCAAATTGCGCTAGCACCACCAGCTAGAGGAGTCAACGATTAATTTTTATTTATTTTCTATTTCATGATTAAAGTTTGATGTAGAATTTCGCACTTACTGTTCCACATGTATCCAAAGTTCCTGTTGGGATCAGCTCTGCAAGGTAAAAAAAAATAATACTCATCTTGTTATCTTATTTCCCCATGAAAATTGGCATGCACTTTATGATATGCCTGAATTTTGTCTTACCCTCTGCAGAGTGCACCAGCATAATTGGAGCCTGTAAAAGTTGTTTGAAAAAATTATTATATCATGGTTCTTCATTGTCTGTTTTTTTTATTTCTTCTTAAGCTTACGGGTCTTTCTCCACATCTGTAATAAAAATTAATAGCACTTTAGTTCACTTGAAAATTAGAATTTCTGTTTATCTCTAAAAGGCTATTTTGTAAGATGGTGAACACTTACTCTGTCGCTGTTACGGGAGTAAGTATATCTGTGAAAAAATAAAGCTCATTATTGTAAGTGATCTTTTTAGTCCTAAAAATTGGGTTGAGTTAAATAAAACTGAAACAATTACCCATCAGGGTTAAGTACTGGGGCAACATGGAAGTCAAAGGTGTTCAACAATCCCCTAAGTCCAGACTCTTGACCGTTCAAAAGTTCATTGATGGCATAAGTAGCCACAGCATTGGTGATCCATCTACATTAAAATTATTTTTCATATTATATAATAAAAGGTGCTTGGTGTACGTTAATGATATGTGAATTCGAGCATAGTGTGTATATTCACTTACTCTCGGGCGTGAATATCTGAAAACGAAGAGAGAGAAAAAAATCTTTGTTAAATTTCATTCCTTCTTTAAAAATTCTCAAATAATTATAGTTTCTGGCATACTGGCATCCAAGAAGATAATTGGTCGTTGTCCATTCCCACCAGTGGAAATTTTGATGACCTTCAGATCCCGGCCTTCAAAAGATTTACCTGAAAAAAAAAACCAATAACATTTTGAGTTGAATCGTTTGTTTTCACCAAATTGATTCGCAATTCACTCAAAAGATTATCGTACCGTAAGTTTGTAGAGAAGCAACGTTGGGGTGAAGTGCGACTTGCTCATCCAAAAAGTCCAAAATCTAATCGGGTGCAAATGTATTAAAAATGTAAATGAGTAATTAGTGGCTGTTTAAAAGTGTTAAAATTAATCAATTTGTGTATGCACTTCTTGATAGTCATAGTAAGCGTCCCAGCTCAACCTCTTTGATTTTGCAAGACCAACTTGGTTGGCTACTGCTTCTTCATCAATCAATCTGTATAGTTTTAATTATGATGACCACGTTAGAGGAAATGTATTCGGAAACGTATCATTCATAAAAGCGGAAGTTTTTTTTTTACTTTTGGACATCTTCAATCCATGGTTCAGTAACTTCCATGGTGGTTGTCTGGAGCCCAGAAAGAATCTCAGGTTGAAGATGAGGAGGAATCATGATATCGACAGGTTTTCCAACATTTCCAACTCGTTTCCAGTAGAGGAGCTACTCAAAATATACCATAATACCAAACTATTAATTTGCGTTGGTTCAAAATATTTTAGCTTTTGAACTCTACAGTTTAGTAGGTTACCCCAGGAAAGTCATTTTCCAAGGAGGAGAGGATTTCAACTTCAGCTTCATTCTTAGGTACGAATCTGTAAACCTTGTAGTTGTCGTACCTAACTCTAGACTCAAAAATGGGGACGGCACTGATGCCGACCACCAAAAGAGAAACTAAAGCGAAAATTTTCATGATCAAAGAGACGTGCTAACTGAATTCCAACAAAAGTACGGAATGAAGTCTCAATCTCAAGATCTCTCATATTTATAAAGCTTTCCGAATACGCATGGTCACTGCTAGCCCATGTCCATTAAAGGAAGGTGAATATACCATCAACTACTTATTCGGCATGTAACATGATTTTTGGGATCATTCACTCCACTTTTCCCCAAGCGAACGGTAGGTGTTTTCAAGGACTTGCATGCTTTTTGCGGATGGAGAAGACAACGATAAAGAATATTTTTAATAGATCAATCTTGTACTATCTAATCAATACATTTTAACTCCATGTCGGGGACAATATATTTCAATTTAAATGTCAACTGACAACTCCTGGTCCGAACAATGCTAATTGTATTATCAAATCAAAACTACGGAAAAGCCAGATGAAACCCTTATCTAATTGAATGCGTATATGTAGTGCATAAGTAATAAAATTGTTTGTGAACTTTGGAAACATGCCCATGCTTATCTTGTAGTTAAAATTATTAATGGCAATGATCATGAGACTGTCGGTACAAAACAAACATGTAATTATTGGAATGACTGTGCTATGGTAAGTGGACCGAATTCCTTATGTAGTGATGGTTTTGGTTAAGGCACATTTTTTTCGGATCTGGTGTGATTGTGTCTTGTCAGCTCATTTTATCCACTGGAATTGTGTTTGTAAACTCAATTGTTTATTTTTTTCAAAAAGTTTGATTGATTGATGGGATTATGCAAGTTCCTCAATTGGTTAATAACAACTTGGCCTACGTTTATCAATCATACCATAAGTAGACCAATTAAATATTAAAACCACGTACATGATATGCCAATCCAACAAAATTCAAATAATTACGAAAGTGTTTTAAAACTAAAATATTTATTTTATTTATACACACTATTCGAGGTACATAGATAGATGTTTTCATATTTTTTTACAAAGTAACGGGAAAATTGTATGGTCATTTTTATTTAAACTCTTCATTCCGCCAGTAAATATAACAATTTGTAATTGAACCAGAGGCTAAGCGCGATTTCGTAAATAAGCATTATGATGAAATTTGAAACTCTACATATTTCGCTAAATAGTTTTATACTTTAACTGTATGCAGAAAACAAAAGAAGCGGGAGAAAATATATGCAGCGCACCCAATTGACCAAATACGCAAATTAATGAGAATGTAGCCCATTAATCTTCGCCGATGACGATCCTCTATTCGCTATATAGACAAAATCACATTATTCTAGTAGCCTTTGACCGTGAGACATTGATTTACAACTTCAATTAGATGAGAATTTTCTAGGGCGGCAGCGACGCGTTCTTTATCTGCCAACTGCTTATTGATTGCACATTCTGAAGCATGTGACCCTGGAGTAATTGTAATATCAATCTTGAATCTGCTTGGAAGAGAACGCATGAGTTGAACTCTAATTGCTAGTCCAATTAAAGTAGCCATGCTGCAATGGGGAATGGTAGGAGTAAAGCCGACTTTTATGTAGTTATTCACATTGTCCACCTTTAAGGAATAATTCAAATGATACTTATTACTGGGGTAAAATGCGACATTAAGTTTGAAATTCTAATTTCATTAAAATGTATTGTGCGTACCTCTATTTTATCTTCTGCAACTACATTCAATTCTTCCAGCGTAAGTGGATGCTCAGGGTCATTAATGTCGCGGATGATATCTGAATTAATTTTTTAAAATTCTATTTTAGTTTATTATAAATCATGACTTGTGGGGATAAAAAATAATATATTTAAATATTTTAATTAGGTAGTTATAAATAATTTAAATGTTTCATAACTCGTTTATAATTGCACTTATTCATTATAACAAGGTCACATGTGCATTCCTTACCAAATACTTCCCGAGCATCAACCTCATCCACTACCGATTCGTCGTAGTCACTCAATGTGACCTTCCTTGCTTCTGATTTCTTGTGAAGTTTTGGATTTAAATTATCCATTATACCTGACCTGATACTGCACTATTTGAAAAATCAATCAGATAAACTAAATTACTGAAACCAAATTCAGCTAGAAAACTTTATGATAATACACACATGAAAAATGTAAATAAAGAAATGTGATGTGATAATATTACTATACTTTGAGATATTCAGACAAGTTTGAGCAGACCGGAATAACTTCTATAGTTTGGGGCAGCACTATACGATCACGATCGTGGTTCGCTTTGTTTCTTAAATTGTGCCTCATCAAATACTTACGCAAAACCAAGCTAGAATTAGAGTTTGTAATTGGAATAAGATCACCGTGATCTACAAATGATTTTCCATAAATTTTAATATCGCCTTTTAGTTGTTCAATAGGAACTTCAGGTCCAGTCTCATTTCTGAAAAGACAACGTTTCAGGAAATCGATGACTCTGCTTATTTGATGACTCTGCTTATTACTGACATCATGACTCAGAAGAGAAAAGTTTTGGAGAATTTTAAGGTATTTGACTATCTCTCCACTGGCCTGATTACTTGTATGCGTGGCATAGGATATTTGTGACTCGACTCAAAAGTGGGTTACTGAGCTCATTTAAAAAAACCTTGTTCATTTTCAGAGTAACTGCAAAATTTTCAAATCCTTCCTTTCTGTGGCGACGAACGAATGATGGAGTCGCTTATTGCGGTGTCCCATTTTCACATTTCACGTTATTTGTCATTGCTTTGAAAATGCATTGTAGAAAATAATATTTAATGTCCAGTAAAAGAATAATAAGTATTCATTCATTCATTTCTTCTTTACCCATGAACTGTATTGGAGACATTGATCAAATCCTTATTTTGGCCACCTGAACTAACTCTAACTTTCTTTTTGTCTCGACTCTGTGGACTTTGCTCAAGATGCCCATATGTTGTCCGCGCTACCCTTCGCATTATGGTATTAGCACACATATAAATATTGTTGTTTACACCCTTCTTTGACCCTTCTGTTCATTTTAGTTTTCCAATTTTTACTGGAAATTAATAATGGATAAAGATATGATTTCAGAGGCCTCAGGGCCTGAAGATGGACAAGGAAATATTGATGAAGGAAGTAAGCCTATCATCCAAATAAGTTTTTATCCACGTTGCCTTATCTGCGGGAAGCTGACACAAGAATATGGAGAAATAAATATTTCAGTTGATAATCCCCAAACCCCTCCGGTGATCAAAACGGAAAATGAGTGTAGTGTAAACGACAGTGATTTATTCCGTTGTTTATTAAACTTATTTGATGTGAAATTCAACAAGAAAACTATGTTAAAAGGAGGATTGAATGCTGGAAAGAGTGGAGGGAGTAAAGAACAATTCCCTGGTTTTTGT
>JAANSQ010001030.1:0-17213 GCA_036850885.1 Lepidocyrtinus dapeste | reverse complement strand
GTATTCTGCAAAAGTAGAGAAACCAGAGCATTTCATTTTCCCTGAAACTACATGTCTTTTTGCGGTTTGCATGATGCACTCGTACTACAGTTTATAGCACATTGTTGCCGTAAAAACCCAACCCTTTTACTTAAGGACTTTTTTCTTGGTTTAGTTGCTACTTCTGTCCAAGCATTTTTATAGTTATGGTGGTTTGTTAACCTGGGCATTATATTTTTTCTAGTGGTGCACCTGTCCCGAATGCAAATCGCTTGATCAGAAATATGTGTATTGGCCAGACAACATTATCCCCTAATCACAATGAGTTCACCACAAATGTTTGTGCAGGAGCTACATTGTTTATCTGCTTGAGTGCACCGGACATGTAGCATTTATTGGGAAGATATTCTGCAAGATCGAGATCTACTTTATTTTAGGGAATGTGTAGATACAGGTGAACCCTGTAACGTAAAAGCGTAATTCATCTTTATAATCCTCATTTCACAACCTTCTCCTTCCTAAAGATTTTATAATGACGACGATTATCACTTGTGCACCTGGGTCTCCATGCTTAATCCGTAATTTCATCCTTGTTCACTAGTCTAATCAGCGAAGCAATCCGTGTTCCTCTCTTGAAAAAGAAAAACTGCTACGGATAGAATAACCATAAGATTTGATTTGATGATGCATGCATTTTAATGATCATCTTGTATTCACCCTGATTTAGTTCAGAGTCCAAGTCATAATAATCATTATCATCTTTGATCATCATGTATCACATTAACTCACATCACATCAAAATAAAATTCTTTTGAAGAAGATGCAACACTCTAGTTCATTCGGATCTAGGATACCTTAAAATTTATTAAAATTACTCTTGTAAAACTACTTTTCTATGAAATGATTTTTGTACAAGGGCCCTCCAGGTTTACCCTTTCATTACTTTCACGAAAAATGACTTTTAGGTGAGTAAAAATTAAAAAACACTGTTCGTCTTGTTTTTCTTTAGGGAACAATAAATCTGGAATCGCTTACGAATGTGATATGATATAAAATTTATTCAGAGTAGGTACAGGTATAAACGGAAGTATTTGAAGATTGAAAAGAAGAGAAACATTGTTGGAGGATGTTATCAATGTAGAGCAGCAATCCTTTTTGATACGTCAAGATGTGCATTGTTCACGAGATAGATGGTTCTAATCTGACTACTCTATCTCGCTGGACATTTTTGCCAGAAGACATCTTCGAATCTTATAATTTCGAATGCAATGACGCATGGAGAGCCGCATGAGTATGTGATCAGAATGAAAGTTTTGCGCAAGAATGTATAATTAATCGTCAAGATGTGCATTGTTCACGAGATAGATGGTTCTAATCTGACTACTCTTTCTCGCTGGACATTTTCGCCAGAAGACATCTTCCAATCTTATAATTTCGAATGCAATGACGCATGGAGAGCAGCGTGAGTATGTGATCAGAATGAAAGTTTTGCGCAAGAATGTATAATTAAATGCAATTTTAAAATATCCCAGGGACGCTTTATCCTACAAAAGAAGAGGACAATCTATACAAACTAAACATTTCATTGTTTTTTCATACCATAGCAAAAATCATATTAAATTACCAAATCACAGCGGCGCAGCGTATGTATGCCGCCTAAGAAAAAAAAATGCCATCATGATTGCAATAAGAATTCGATAGAAAAAATGTTTATCGTGTTGTATTACATACATTATACTCTATTATTATAACTCTATGCAAGGAGTAATATCACATTGTTATTATTATTTATACAGTGTATGATAAGCCTAAAGAAACAGAGGAAGATGAGACAGAAGCCTAAAATGCCATTATGACCGAGGATTTTTAAAAGCATCATTTCAATTTTATAATGGGTTTCCCTGCCGAGATCAACTAGTATTTTTGAAAAGGAGAGATGCAATCTATCTACCAGAAACGTGCCAAAGATGCAGATGGGTATTTATTCATCATTTTTTTAAAAGAAATTCTTAATTCCAATTCTTACAATTTCTTATCGTCCTCTCTCATTCCCTCTCACTTTTTTGTGCAATGATCTTTGCTTTGCGGTCATGGGCATGAAAATTAAAACGACTTTTAAGGCACATACAAAAAAATCAGAATTAGCTTAAAAAACACTGTTTTAATTGTTTACGGATGAGATGGCAGAAAAAAAATGAGTATGAAAAAGTGCTAGGACCGGCAAAATACTATTCTTCTTGTGTAATTTATATTTTCGCAATTCTAATGACTCCCCAAAAGTGAGTAATGGAGTCTGGACTTGAACTAGCCACAGTTCTTTGGAGACGGAAGAAATAAAAAGAGAGAAGTGATCAGAATAATATTCAAATGAATCTAGGATTATAAATGAGTGGGCGATCAGACCATAATTCTTTTGAAGGAATATTACATAAAAAAAGATTTTTTTCTATTGTTTCAAGAAAAATCCTAGGGTTTTTCCTAAAAAGACAATCTACATAGTTATTTGGCAAAATTTGATATCTGATTTTTTCCATCTCCCTTCGAAAGTTATTGCCTTCGTTTAAATAACTTCAATCAATTTATGCGTAACGGTGCAGAAAAAATAATAACAGTAGCATTATGTCACCTTCTGCGATCAGAGAGGTCTTCAATCTGAGAAAAAATTGTCATGAAATCACAGGCTAAACCCCAAAGCGGAATTTTTGGCCGTATCTTAAAAATAACAAGGTTTATACGAGCAGACGTTTAGTTCTAGAGGGAATCGTAAATGAAATGACATCATGTTCGGAATGCTAAAGAATTATGCGACATACGAATCTACGGAATAACTGTTATTCTTCGAGATGAACAGTGCTAAAAACATTTTAAACGAGAGAAATATATTTTTGCGTGCGCTGTGCACATTGCATTTTGTTTACATTTTTTATGTCTCTCGCGGAAGAAAGCTAAACAGTTTGTAAATGAGACTGCTACACAGAAGAAGAAACAGGTCTGATGAAGAATACAAGAGACGTACAAAAGCCTGAAAATTCTGAAACAGGTAACAAGAAAATGCCATGTTCTTCTGTCGTAATGTTTGTTCAAAAAGACAGTTTTTGTTCGGTTTGAGACGCGTATTATCGTGATTATGATAATGCGTCGTAGCCACACATTGTCTTATAAATTTTTTTGCAGGTTGTGGAAAAAAATTGTATCTTTAGGCTTAGGTTTGGAGACGGGTAGAGTCTATAATATTGAATATTAGTATGCTTGATTGTGGCCTGTGCTCTACCCCTATAGCTTAATAGTTTCGGAGAGGCGACGAGGAGGACAACGTGTCATACTGTTATCATATCTCTATAATAGCCCCCCAGTCGGTATTTTCTGGTAATGTGTTTTTGGTACGAGCCAAACAAATAAAACGATATAATCTCTTTATGCATTCTTTTCATTAAGACAAAAGGCCAAGTAAACAATGTATTTCTAAATAGATAGCCCAAGTTTAGCTTGGAGAGAGAATCTCTTTCAATTTTTCACTTTATTAATCCTTTTCTCCTCTTTTTCTAGTGTCCATCTCCCACAAATTTTAACTAAAATCATCACACTCTTCTTTTGTAATGGCGCACGAAAAAAGATGAGTTTTCTTGAGCGTGTGGCTATGTCATCCTTATGCATCTCATTTTGCATAATGATTCAAGCTATGGACCATCTTTACGCTTTATAACTTGACACACCGGCCAATCCACTTAAGAAGATTATGCTGAGATGTCATTGTCTTCTAAGGAGAATCAGAATATTTCCCTCAAGCCAACAAATTAATTGCTCATAATTTCCGGACTGTCACCAATCCTTTTTTTCAAGATCATTCAAGCTTCTTTTTTCTCCTTCTTCAATGGCTTTTCTTACGAGCTAAAGAGGATTCCGTTTTTGTTTCATTCAATTTATTTATCGCATTGTGGTAGGAATGGGACGAGTTAAGTTGGGGTAAGCACACTTCTTAAGATTATGATTGTTACGATGATAATGAGGCGAAAAAAAACGAAGAAAAAGTTGAATTCGGTGTGGATCAACAAGGACCAGAATTTATATTGCTTGGTTAAAGCGCGCATAATAAGCAATAACAATATTTTGAAAGCTCTAATCAGCTTTTCATCATCAATTCCTTTATATCAGAATGAAAGAACCGTGTTAAAGTTATAGCTCTATAGGACAAAAGGTGACATTGTAAGGTGTACCTTATTCAAGGAAAGTATGAGTGCGACAGATGCTCGTATAAATAACGAGACACTACCAGAAATATAATATTTTGCAAACAGTTGTAAACAAAACGTACACAAAAGCGTTTTAATCATAGGCTCTTACACTTTACCAAAAAAATACGCCATTTAGGAAAAGAAAAATTAGCACAAGTAGAGAAAGGGATCAGCCATGCGTTGCATCTTGCAGATTTGCTTACCGTCCTCAAAAAAATGTAATTATTAGTGTTTGGCATACATGTGTAATTACTAGCTTTCGGAAAATGTATAATATCATAACTGAAATGAATAAACATGTTTCAAAATTCAATGTGAAATTTCAAAGGATCAAAGAAAGTAGACCCGTCATACTCATCATCATCATCTTAACATCTTAAAGAGCATATTGCAGATTATCTTCTTTTTACTTTTTTATCGAGTTTTTTTTTCAGAAACTAAAATCCCCTAAAGAAAACAAAAACATCTTTGTTACATTGTGTAGAAAAAAAATGCTTCGACATATATGAGATTACAAACCGCAGCTTAGTTTTCACAAATTTACGATGGCGCTTCGTGTCTGAAAACATGAGTCGTATTACTTACCTGAATTTATAGTTTCGCAAGCCTTTTCCTGAACCTACGTTGTCGAAATGAGAGAAGCAAGATAGTCTAGAATTTTTTCTGAATTTAATATCACTTTTTAACATTTTTTATTAAGTTCGGTTACAAAGATTGACATGCTACATTGAAAAGTACTAAAATATGAAAATCCAATAATAAAAACAAGTAAAAAGTGATTTTTTTTGAAGGAAACAAGAAAAAAAAGGAAAGGGCTGGTTTGATTTACCCCGGAGGAAGTGCAACTTAACAAATTTTGAGAAGAGAGTTTGAGAGTGACGGTTTGTTCTTTTAAACTTACGTTGTTTGTAGGAATCGAGAGAGTTGTAACGAGCAAAAGAGCAAATACGATGTGTTTATCGTAGGTAAACTCCAAATGCATATTACGGGAAACATGTTTTATATGTTAAAGGCTATGACATGGAGTTTGTAGCAATCCAACACCCAACTCAGGTAAAAATCGGCCGGAAAGGTAGAGACGAGTTGAACTGCTTTGCAGTTGTTGTGCTTTTTTGTCTAATTGTAAGACTTTTTCTCAAGAAGGAAGACGCATGTAATCCCTATACACTTCTTATGAGTCAAGAAGAAGTTGAAGCATCACCCTCCGTCCACATAAAGAAGGGCTTGATGCTGTAAAGTGTAACTGGTGGTTGGCTCTCGAAGAACTTACTGCTTGGCTGTACTGGCGATAAACAAGGCTTGAGATTACGAGGGTGAAGTGAAATGACTACTCTCTGGGTTTCCTTCTGTCAGTTGTGACTTGCCTGTCGTACGAGACGTGTGTATCGACGCGTGGTGTTGCTCAAGCTTATTTTACTAGTGAACATACTCCCAAGAGAAAATACAGTGTCTTGAAGATTTTTTACGCTGGTTCAACGAGTTGCTTTCTTTTTCTAGATTTTGAAGTTTGGATTTTTTATCCATGTAAAATTTTACTGTTGTGTATGAAGGTGAACAAAATTTTGATTAGTTTAAATCAGTTTGGATAAGTGCATTTTTTATATTTTTGGAATTCAATTTATTTTGACATTTCCGAACTTGTGAAAACCTTGGAGTAAAAGCATAATCATGATTAAGCAACGAATAAACTACCGTTTAAATTCTTCGGCTCTGCAATTAATTTGAGATTGGGAGGAGCTCGCAAACAGTGTTGAAGCCAAAGGAGGAAGTTATATTATCTGTTGTTACAATAAAGTGTGAATACATTTGAAATGACAAGTGTGAATAAAATTGGCGTGGATGAATCAAAAGAATAAAGTTATTCGAAAGCCGGATCTTTAGTAATTGTGTCTCATTACAAATCAAATTTCGTTCGGTTTTAATACATTATATCGGCATAATATAACGCTCTCAAAATGAGTAATCTACTTAAACTCCTGGTGTTGTTTATTTTGGGCATGGCCCTCTCCTTCGAAGTGACAGCGTTTGCCTCCTCATTTGTGACAAAAACTGGTAACGGTTTTGAGCGGTTGGTGGTATCAATAGATGAGCGTTTGGCACTGCCACCGCTGTCATCCTCAGCATCATCTTCACCTTCCACTGGCACGGCAAGTTCATCATCCCAAAGCACCAGTAGTGGGACAACGGGATTAAAAGGAGCCACCCAAGAGTGTCAGAAAGTTTTGGAACAATTGAAGGTAAAGGAGAAACACTTTTTATTAAACTCTGCATGCTCAGGCACATCATCTTTCTGGCAAATAATGAACTGCCCTAGAAGACGTCAATAAACTCAAATTTTTCACGGAGTGAAACAAACTAAACTAGAGTTTATTTTGCCCCTGACATGTTTCATATCAGTTCTTATCACATTTCTAAAGTACGCGCGGGTATCATATAATCATGATACTTATCGGATCTATCGCACAGTTTGATTCCTCCCAAATCATAAAAATTATTTCTTTTCGCAGTGAAAATCTAGAAGATCTAGATCGTCTTAGATCTAACCCTTCAGTAAAATGAATATTTTGTGATGGTGACAAGACTTGATCGCCACATCTGACATGTTTCATACCAGTTCTTATCACATTTCTAAAGTACGCGCGGGTATCATATAATCATGATACTTATCCGATCTATCGCACAGTTTGATTTCTCCCAAATCATAAAAATTATTTCTTCTCGCAGAGAAAATCTAGAAGATCTAGATCGTCTTACTAAGATCTCACCCTTCAGTGAAATGAATATTTTGTGATGGTGACAAGACTTGATCGCCACATACCACCAAGGAAGCCAGTTTGTTTTCTCGTTGAACCCTAATTTTTTTCACTTTAATTTGAGTAATGAATGCTACTCCTTGTAAGATAATTTTCTTGAGAGGAGTTGATTTGATCAAAGTAAAACAAACAGCTAAGCTCATTTCGCATTTTTTTCGATTTCTATTGTTCACCCTCTGATTTTCGTATATTCAGTTTGGCAAAATGCTCTTGGCTCTGTGAAAGGTGCCCGACAGCTCTGAAAAAAGTCTCATCATCATTCCTATTATCATCACCACATTCTAATTCATTTTTTCGTAAAAAAATTATTGTTTCTTTGGTAATCCGAATAATATGAGAATACACTACAGTATTTTTTAAATCGGGGGGGAAAGAATGTAAACTCTGAGACAGGTTCGTCATTAGCCAAAATAACGAAAACAAAAGAACAAACTATATGAATAAACGAGTGCAATGCAACAGTTGTTTTCAAATGAGAATAGAAATACGCTTATGCATAATTTTCTCTAAACATTGCGGTTCTTCTTCCACGAAAGAAAAATCATTTCTTTTTGCTCGACATGTCTGTAGCTTTTTTTCTAGGTTGAATGAAAATTACATTCTGATTTTTTCCCTTGTATTTGAGTACAACTTAGTAGCGGCTTAAATAATAACGCTTTAATTACACATTCTCTTCTTGGGAGAGATTGCATGTAGCTATTTCGCGACATGCAAACACAAAAGTGCAGCGGAGACGATGATGAGACAAAAGGACGGACGGATGGGCATTCAAAGAAAATGCAATGTGGTGTGATGTGATATGCAAAAAATATTTTAGGTTGTAGATACTGCTACAGTTTCTGCTATATTTTGATCATTCATTTGTCTCCTTTTTAAAGTAGAGGAAAGCAGGTACCTCCTGATATGATATGCTTCTATGTCTGCAATTTGATTATGTGAGAAAGGCAGATAATGACTGAGAAGGATCTGATTTGCATTATGTTTTTTGGCAGAGTTTTGTCTCAGACGACATTTAAAATAACAGTGTTTTTTCTTTTCCCGTGTAATTATTCATTTAGAGCAAAACACACACGAATTTTTGAATTGGGAAATGGGTGAAGTGATTCTGCTTGAAGATGAGTAGACAAATGAAGCCGATACACGGCAAGGCATAAAAATATTCATCCGTTTGCGCAAAATGAAATCTTGATTTTTACGCGATTTAAATGAGCATGATGTTGGAGAGCTTGTGATATGGGGCCATTTAAATTAAGCTATAATTTACGATCGAATAAATGTCAAAATATCGCGTATGCTTTGGATCTCCCTGACCGTGCTGTTTGATCCATAAAGAACACTTTGAAGTTTGAAAGTACAAATTGAAGAAAAAGTGAGAATTGGACCGATATATAATGTATTTCAAAAGAGGAGATATGCTAAAGATAAGATGATGAAACGAAGTAAAAGTGAATAGTAAATAGGTGGCTTGTGCTATAGCTTCTTTAGGTTTAACCGACAACCCAACAATACAAATCTTCTATAGGCTTATCTACGCTTTCCAGTTCAGAAGTCACGAAGAATTACACACAAAACCTGCGTACAAGTAATTAGTGTATTTTCAAACATTAATTTAGCAAATGCAGCGAACCAGCTCCAAAAGCAATTTGTCGACACCTTTTTGCACAGTTTTGGTAAACGTTTTGATTAATGAAATAAACAAAACCCATCTTCTTGAGTAATACAAATTTTCACCTGGTATCGTACCACGCTTCAGTTCACATCAGACTACATCAAGTGGAGGAAAAACCAGTGAGCGTGTAATGCACTGTAAACATTCATCAAGTGTTGAAAACTTCACTACAATCAAAAGATCGTCTAGATTCATTCATTACTTTTTCGTGAAAACGTAGACCATGTTAAAAGCAAAGCAATTTGATGCATTCTAGGTTTGATTTGGAGTTTGGTCTGTTTATTATCAAAACAGTAGCATAATATCTACTTGATGCACTCCCATCAGCAGTAACTTCTCAGAAAAGTTTTATTAAGGAACTGTTCAAAGCGGGACAGGATTCTCCCACAGTGTTTGCAAAAATTGCACTTAAAAAATCTAAAACAATGCCTTGACTCTTCACTTGCATTTTGCCGTTGTTCCCTGTCACAACATTACCTAATGCCTTGTTTTGTTCCAAGGAAGTGACTATTTTTTTCATTAAGTAAGTCTCCCTTTGATTTTGTGAGTCATACTTTCTGCAGCTACTAGAGATACCACCACTGAGCAAAATCACATTTTAAAAGGTTTGTCTACAGGACTGGCTTGTTTATAACTTTGTAATTGATAGTAAACTCTGTTATCAAATCTTTTTGGGATAAACGTGGCTCGTATTATTAAAAATTGTTAGTTTTGATTATGGAATTGCGCAACTACACAAAAAAACTCATTTCATTCTAGATGATAACACAATGCTATGCAGATATACCAATATAAAAAACGTTATTATAGATGAGTTCGCAATCTACATTATTATATTTTTTCTTTGGGATATGTCAAATAAGTGTGCTAACTGCGGCCAAGCACATGATGGGGCATAACAATACCACCAGCCTAGACTTCACGACAAGCTAGCTTTATCACATTCCTTCCTCTTTGAACAATAAAAAATGATTCCTTCTCTGATGTTTTTGATGTAATAATGGGAGTCCCGACTGGGAATAAAAAAAACTTATGCTTAGCTTCATTTAATAGAACTGCTTGGATTTATGGTATGTGTACTATGCTTGTTTTAATTAAACAATTTTTTTTCTCCCTATTGTTTGCAAATATGTTGCGTTACAAGGAGCAGAGCTTAAGCTAAGTTTCATCAGACTTCTAAGAACTAGTGCCAATGTTAATTGTTTTACCTATATTAAATTGCAGGATTGCATAAGCTAATAAAATTGAAATATATGGCCTTTTAATTTATGTCATTATGCTAGAATGTAGCATTGTAGCATCATCACGTAAGTTTTTGCGCGCGACCCACTACCGCTTGCATCAATTGACTAGAAGACAATATCAAATTACCTCGTGTAAATTCCAAACTCGACACGAGCCATTATTCCGAAGAATTTAGGTAAAGTATACAATATCTTTTTTCCCTTTAATTAAAAAGGCATCCGTTTATATTATAAAACAAAGTGATACAAGATACTACATGCATTTTTTTAGGATGAAAGATAAGAATTTTTTTTATTATTTGGTAAACAGGCCAAAATTCAATTTAGAAGAGGCTATTGAGGTAAATGAAGATTTGGGGGTCTCACATGTCACTTGTAATGCATCTGCCATTTTAATCATGAAATCAAGGATGGAAAAATGATCGAATCGAAGCATGCAACGTGAGACTACACGGAATTGTTAGATTCAATTGTTTCATTTGAAAGGTATATAGCTTGTAGTTGTTTGTTAATCAATACAAAAATCATGTAATATTTAACCCAACCTAAGCAGTAGGCAATTTCTAATATTAATAAATGGGTGTAATTACATATTAAGCTTATGAAAGGAATGAACCGAAAGCAATTAAAAAAGCAGAAGTATAAAATACCTTATCCTTTTTTCTAGTAAGGTCATATGTTGCATAAAAGTATTTTAATCAATTGAGAGGTTACTCAGAGAATGTGTTTTATTACCTTCGCATCGAAAAATACGGATTAAAAATCCCTGAGGGAAGGAATGATTAAAGGCTCCAGATAAAGTAAATGCTAATTACAATTATTAATGCTCATGTCGCAAAAAGGAGAAATGAGCGATGGGCGCTTGGTGCTCCTGCTCCTGTACGAAATAGTTATGTTACATTGTTTCGATTTACAGGTTAAACATGTAACATGACCATATATTAATATAGGCATTTTTGGAAGAGTACAAAATGAAACAAATGAATTGTTCATTGCACATAATGCATTATGCATTCCCATTTTAAAGACGTGTAATGTTGTTGCTGTTGTATACGGATCGAATTTTAATCACTCTTCACTTACTTTACGTCTGCCTCCTCCGTAGGTGGAAAAATATGTAATTTGCATTAGACATACAATACACATGTTCGCGTTATGATATTTTATGATGATGAATATATTACTGTAATTATTAATGTTATCGTAATCATTTTTATGACATCCACCTCTAGAAGCCAACCCTTTAACTACTGTTCTCGGAGAAGTAAATGCAATTTGTCAATTTGCCTCGGCTCCTATACTCCAAAGAGTATTGCAACTTGTCATTCATACCATCATATACCCTCGTTAATTTATGACTATGACTATATAGACTGATTACGAATTACGATTATACAATGGATATACATACTATTTAACTATGTACCTACTTTTATCAAAAGCTCATCCTCTGATTTTATGCTTACTGCTGGGAGAAATTAATGGGCTATCAAACCACTACAAATTAATAGTATTTTTATGCAGGAGGCACAGTGGGTATTACGAGGCTTTTTATTTCTGCCATTAAAGGATTGCTGATTAATATGACACTTTCACTTTGTTTGATTCAAGACGAGGATGTCAGGTTAAGATTGATTCAGGGAGAAGGTGCGGTGACCTTAGTTGTTTCGGATGTAAGCTATTTTTTTTACTTGAACGCCGAAAATTATTTGGTCGCTTTGTTTGGGGAAGCTGCCTTAAAAAAGATTCCCATCCCACTATCATTCATCTTCTTGGTTTATCAAAATAGTAGCAGAGTGGAACATTGAGTTTTGAATGAAGATTGCATAAAGCAATTTTGTCTGCTTCAGAAATCAAGCTCCATGTACAATCAGTGCTTCATATTTTGCCTAAATTCTTCATGTTTTAATTGATCTAGTTTTATATCTGAAATTCCTCAAAGTTATCATTGAGAAATGTAGTGCAGCTTTCTCATATTTCAAAAATATGTTCCATCAACGTCAAGTGAGTTGATCATGCACTGTTCCTAATTCAAAAAAGTAGTCCGTATTACTACTGAACTGCTTCTTGATGTTCATAATAACCATTACCATCGCCATATTTCCTTAAATTGAAGTTAAAGGGCGGGCTACCCCGTCATTTCAAAATAATAGATACTTTTTTCTGCTAAAAAATAAAATCTTATAGACCTTCCGTACAATGAAAGAACAAGCTTTGAAGCTTCTATTCTTTCATCATCTCGTCATTATCATCTAAACCATCACACGTATTTTTTCATTGTTATTATTGCCATCTGGCATACCTTTGTTTTACCTTTGAAGGAAGGTGAGCACAGAGTACATTACGACTAATCAGTAGCACAGTTCATTACATTTAATTAGTGTTCTTCGACAGTAAGACGGGTGTTGTTGATGATCTTTATAGGTGGATGATTGCCCTCTATGCTCCATTAGGTGTCTACAATTATGGAAGTTAGTTAAGCATAACAATACCCTGAAAAAAGAAAGACGCATAACTCGGACTTGAAAAACGAAACATATTTCTACAGGTTTTCATGAACCGTTCATGTTGTCATCCTTTAGAATGAAACCTGCCCACTATGGTCACCATTAAGACCCTCTTCATTTTCATCTAAAAGAAGCTAAATAATGCTTCCGGAAATGTACGAAAAAATATGGCAAGTATAAAGCTTCAGAATAGAAGTTATCTTCTACCTTCTTTCGCGAACAAAAAAATGATTAACTTTTTTGTTTTGAACTTGATGTAGGCGGCATCCTAACCAAAATTTGAAAATCTTAGACATTGACTCAACTGTAATATAATTCCTCTTCTGTTTTCGTCTTCTCTTTCAAAATAATGTGAGGCTTAGGCATGTGCATAACAAAGGATGGAAAAGTATTCATCATCATCTTTAGAAAATCCGATGTGAAGCACATGCCCAAATTTAAAACCCGAACAACGCTCTTTCTATTTGGCTTAGAAAGAGCCAAGAAGCCATACCACCATAACACTACTACGCGAAAAATTGGTCTCATTGTTTATTTTTTTGCTTATTTCACAACCCAATTCATTTCATTTCATGGCAATTTGCTCAAAAGCAGTGTACCACTACCCGTCAAAAAGTCAACAAGTTTCTTCGGTTTTATTGCGTACATTTTGTATTTAATGTTATTACTAAATACTGTTTTCTCAATCACTTCAGTTGAAACGAGTCTTATGAAAATAATTATGAAGATGACCATCGCAATCACTATAAGTTTAAAAGTTGCTGAAAGTGGAGACACAAAAAGACGAGAGACATCTTTTCTAGAACCTCCATATGGAAATACCTTGTCCGTGATATCAAATATCCTCCTCCTCCTTCTCTTATTTCTTTTGAATGAGTGTATTGACCTAATCTACAAGTATGAGCACATCGTCTCTAGCGAAACAAGAACAGCAACAATAATCATGATAATAATAATAATGATGATACCAAAAAAAAATTCTAACCTTGGTAGTTGGTAAGTGAAATACAAACAACACCTTAAACCAACGGCAAACTAACGTTATTTCTAAACTTTGTTGGTTGTTTAATCCTTACAAATGAAAACAAATAGAAAAGTTTGCAAAAAGTCTGGTGTGGTCTACTCATTCAAAAAAATATCAAAATAATTTTCCGTCTCTACCCATACATACCTTTCCCCGCAGAATTATTACATTTTCCCTTGTTCAAGTTCATCTTTAGATTGTTATCGTTGGATCGCAACGAGATATTATTGCACTTAAAGTTGGTCTGGTATGCGCATGCCTTTCTTTTGCACCTGTATGAGTTTGATTATAAATCTAGAAAATTCTAGTAGTAGTGGCAGCGGCAGGTTTTTTCATGCTCGTTTTTTATTTCATTGTTTAATGCTATTTTGTACGTATGATTATTGCTTAAATTACAAGAGTGCAAAACTGCGAATTCAATGTCGGTAGAAAAATGTAGAGAAAAATTATTATTGCTTTTACCTTTTAAAGAAGTTAAGATTCCAGTCGATTTACGTAATTGTGTATTATTCAAAATATATTTTTTTCAAGTGCACGGGTGGTTCATTGGTTTGTATATGGGATGGTGGTGGTTCTGGTGGTATTACGATAGGTTAGGATCTGTTTTTGCTAGACATCACTTAAAAATTTTGAGACGATCATGTTTCAGGCCTACTCAAGACAAGAGAGAGAGAATATGATTTGATGCATTATTTATGTGAGGCGAGGATTATGATCTGGGCAAGAGATAACTGCACTTGTTTCTCTAGTGAAAAACTGTATCAGAAAATTGTGTTTGATTTTTTCAACCTAGAGTTCATCTCAGGTTGACTTGTGAGTTCTGATAGAGACGGTATTATTGACAGATTTGTGGTAGAAGTGGTGCATGGGCAGCAAACAAAGATTTTTGAAGGTAGTAATTATGATAACTTTCGAGATAGATTTTTTCAAATGAACACGATCATAATGATATGGCAGAGTTTCATATGAATGGTGTGTGTATGCGTATTTCTTTGTCTTGTTCAAAGAAAAAAGCTGGAGGTGGGACCATGGACATTGCTTAGAGTTGGAGTAGGTAATGGTAAAAACATCATTGTTCCTAATAGTCTCTTCCTCTTTTCCTGCTTTTATCTTGTTGGTCATTGTTTTAAAATTTACACTTTCTATGAGAAAAAGATAAGGGTACCGGCCCAAGAAAAAGTAATTTCGATTGTGTCAGATATTTTCAAAGAAGTTTTTTAAAGGTGCTCTTTAGTGGGCGTATATTTCTCAGTAAGACCGTATGCAGACAACGGGCCGGCAACCGTTTCAAGGTGAGATATAGGTTAGGATTAGTGATTAGTACTCTATGGCGACGGAGGAGGGAATGTATAATGATGATGATGAGGCGTATAGATTTGTAAGTGAAGGTCCCTTTGAGGTCAATCACGACTTATTTTGTGTATGCTATCATCATCATCATGATCAAACCCGATTTAAAAGTTTAATCTAAACGCTAGTTTATTTTAAGGTATTGGAAAACGAGAGGAAAAACGAAAAAGTTTTTTGGGGCGATATAAACTCTTAAGTTCAAAATCCTTAACCTTATCATCATTTCACCTTATTAAATCTGATATGTATTATTTTTTTTATCAAAGTTCATGGGCGTCATTTGTTTTACACCAATAGGGAAATTTTTTGATGGCATAATGCTCACACTTTAGGTACTGGATTCATTAAAAAGGATAATCAAAATATTTCATATCTCACGCCTACATGAGGCCAATTAAAGCTGACAAATTAAGACAGCTCACTCCGTGAGTTCTCGCACATGCTTCGCCATTTCTTCCCTTCGCATATAATTCACTAGTGCAAAATGTAACTTTCAACAAGAGAAAATATATGATACAAATGAAATACTTTTGGTTTGTGCCAATTTTTCATGTAAAACTTTCAGATGACAAGTGGAAGCCATAATATGGAAAAAGTTATTTCTTATCATTGCCCTTGTCAATCATAATTAAACTTAGGCCTCTTCAAAATAGAAAACTGAAGGCGTCATTATCGTAGAAATCGATACAGATTGATAAAATAAGTACATTATTTTAGCATTACAGACCTGTCCTGACTTAATAGGAAAGAGGATGTTGAGGGTTATAAAATAGATGTTATCTTTAATAGTTTAAAAACTTGCGAATAACATACGTTTTACCAGAGCACAAAACATAAAATCTGATTTATTAAAGGCAAGACTCAAGACTAGGGCAAAGTGGGACCAATTCGAGCGGAGGAGGAGTAACGTGAATGAG
This sequence comes from Lepidocyrtinus dapeste, assembly GCA_036850885.1. Lineage (NCBI taxonomy): Eukaryota > Metazoa > Arthropoda > Collembola > Entomobryomorpha > Entomobryidae > Lepidocyrtinus > Lepidocyrtinus dapeste. Next base: position 1,478 of record JAANSQ010001030.1, on the reverse strand, counting down.
ATGGAAAGGCTTTGCAAGGCGCAACCTTTTGACCCAGAGTCCGTGACTTAGACTCAAATTTTTTATTTTAAAAGTTTTACTTTTTTTTGCTTTCCCAATGATTTTTGATTTTGCCTGTAAAATTGGTTCGTTGTCTTGAATTAAAATTAATTGAATTAGCCAGGTTGAATAAAATTGTCAAGTTTTAGTTCGACGCCTTTCTTGCATTTTAACATGCATCTGCAGCTAGCTTGAACATAGATGAGTGGATGGATTTCATGGCCCGATTGAGTATTTAAAAAGTTTTGTCAGACCTGAAATGAAGCTTACTAAACAAAACCTATTCGAAATAATTTATCTGCGCATAAATAAATAAATACGTTGAAGCAAACAAGCATGCTTCCAAATAATTTCCTGGGCATAACACACATTAAACAACTGCTTATTTTTTTCTTCTCACTTCCCCTCGTCATCAATCCTACAATCCTAAGTTTAAAGCTTAAGTAGTTTTGAAAAGTGGTTTAATTTTACTGCGTGTAAAGTTAAGAGTCATTAATAAACATGGCAGTTTATATTATGCGAACAAAAACTTTCATTTTAGTTTTCTACTCTGTTACAAATAAACTTAGTCTAAGGAATGTTTTTGGTAACCTTTAAACAAAAATATTTTATTATTTCCTTCCTTCAACAACAACTCCTAATATTTATGTCCATCTTGGATTCGAAAAGTAAGCATTTCTTATCTAAATTATGCCTCCACCGCACAATTATTATTATCGTACGTAGATGTTGTTGGTTTAACCTTTAGTGACATTGCAGCTCACATGCATGTTTTGAAATGTCTACGAGGAAAATAATTTCTCTTATCTGGATCATTTATTAGCTGCTCCTTTGAGACCTTACGTCTTCTAAAGTGAACTTTTCTCAGTTTCCTTCAACAATTACTCTTTTGTACGTTTTCGTAACATAAAACCTACTACTTTTTAAACTACTGATCCATTTACGTGCTATGTTCCCCCAGAGAAAACATCTGTAAATCGAAAATTGTTCTTATTGTCTTAATTTCCCTCCAATTTATGACTCTTCCGCTTGTCATCTCTCTCACGAGGATTTAGCAACATTTCTAGCACGTAATCCCTGCAGCAGTATGAACTCTCTATCAGAAAAAATTAAAGTCAATGTGCCGGTTTATAATAATGCATGCATGATCCTCATCATTACCAATCTCAATAGAATAACTTCTCTTTAAAAATTCAAAAATGAACTTACACTCGTTTTTTATCATATTGCATGGCATCATCTAATATCGACAGGGATTATAATTTTTTTTATTGTTGTGGCTTGCGTGCATCACAAAACAGTGCCTTGAAGAAAACTTGTCATCTCCGAATAGTAAATCCGTAGAGATGTTCATTCATGCACCTGTTTTCATGAAGAATCTACTTTACCCACATAAGTCTCGCCTTTCGTATGTGCCTAACTAGTTTCAGTTTTTTTTT